>SNQJ01S0005325.1:29968-62398 GCA_010110895.2 Picea sitchensis
TCCAATATCAGGTAAATAAACTTTAACGACTCCTCTTCCATAAGGAGTATGTTTAGTATTATCTGCAAGAAAAACAGAATTAAGATGGCATTCTTGAAAATTCCAAAAGAAGTCACGTCTGAAAGTCATGTGTTGAGATGCTCGTGAATCTAAAATCCAAGCATCTTCATAATCACTTTGAAAATCAGTGGAAATCTGTAATGTTGAAGATGAGGTAAACACATATTCTAAATCATCATCCTGTTTATCATTTGCAAATTGTGCTGTGTTTTGATGAAACTTAGTGATTTTATCAATGGAAGTGCAACAATCTTCTGCATAATGACCAACTTTGTTACACCTTCTGCAAACAATTTGACTGAAGTCTCTCCCTCTGCCAAAATTTTGTCCTCTGCTCCTGCTTTGATTTTTGGGTGGAGTCTGTCCTTTGCCTTGACTGTTGCCTTGAAAAGAGCCTCTTCCTTGACTATTTCCTCTTGCGTGAAAATATCCTCTACCGTGATTGTTTCCTCTTCCTTGAAAATACCCTCTTCCTTGACTATTTCCTCTGCCTTGACTATTTCCCCTGCCTTGAAAATTGATATCTCTATGTTGGCCTCGTCCACGACCTTGTACAAAATTTCCTCTTCCTCTGCTACTATAACTGTCACTTGAAGTCTTACCTGTGCTTACTTCCGTGAAAAAAACATCTTCGCCAACTTGTTTTTTATTTCCAAAAGTTTTATTGTGTTGAGATAATAGTTCACTTAGTTCATCAAATGTAAGCTTGTCTAACTTGCCAGTGACTTGTAAAGTCTCCAAAAAATGTGTATAGGAAGAAGGCAATCCATCTATTAAGATTGTGGTCACGAAACTATCATCTACTACTTGAAAACCTGCATTTAATATTTCCTGCTTAATGTTTTTAAGTCTGGAAATATATTCATGGACATCACCTCCTTCAGTCAATTTTTGTTGAAGCAACTTTAATTGAAGATCAACTTTCTTGGATTCAGGTTGAGTATCAAATAAATCTTTAAAAAATTTCAAAGCAGACCACGCATCAGTCATATTTTCAATATGAACATACATCTCATCATTAACTGAAGATTTAATAAGTGCTAATGCTTTGGCATTTTTAACTTCCCATTTTACTAATGTCGCTGCATCTGTCGGCTTAGTGGGCTTAGTATCTTCATTACAAATATCACGCCAAAGTTCATTGTAAATGAGGGTGCTTTCAATGAGTCGTTTACATGTTTTGTATGATTTTGTGCCTTCAAGTTTATCTGAGTCGAAGAATAAATTAATTAATTTCGACATTGTAGTTTGGTGAATTTACGCACCAGAAATAATCACGCCAAGAAATATGAAGATGAAAAACACACCAGATGCATCACACCAAAGACAATCTATCGGGGCTTGGCCTTGACCCTCGTATAGTCATTGAAACAAGGAAAAAATGACTGATCTTTGTACTTGGCTCTAGTCAAATCCAAGGAACTTTCAAAATTTTACACTTTTACAAAAATCTGGCAATTTTGCCCCCCCTCAAAGTAAAAAAAAATTTACTTCGAGTTACAAAATTTTTGTTACCTCCAAATAAAAATATTTGAACTACTGATCCTTCAGCTCACAATACAATAGTATAGAAATTTCGCACAATAGATCTGGCAGAAAACCATTCAAATCGATGCCACAATGGAATGAACTAGTCTTCGTTGGACATCTTCTTCAGCAACTTCTTTGATGACATCTGTAGGAGCATCGTCAGTTTGGGGCGAACAAAGTCAACCCCTTCTTGATGACCCCCATCGTGAAGATCAAGCATGCAAAAAAATCTTGCAGAAAGAAATCGAACTACAATGTACCCTTTCTTACGATACAGACTTCCTTTTATTATTGCATTTTCTAGGAATTGCAGGCACATTGATTATCTTTTACAGTATTCAGGAGAATTAAATGTGAATGCTATTGTAGACTGGACTGCAACAAATATTCTTGGACTCCCTTGTATTACCTATTACTCACTGGAATCATTGATTATGGAGGTTATCCGCAAGCCTGGACCACATAATGTTAAAGTAATATGATTTTCAAAGATCTTGCAGCCGCCCTTTATCAGAATGGCGGTGATGTTCACTTCATAGGAGGAGGACGTCGATGCCTCTGTCACATTGGAAGACAATCTGGACCCATCTGCAATGCCGAACGCACCAGATGCTGGACACTCCACGCTCATCGCACCAATTTTCTTTCCCGTTCAAAAAATGTGAATCAAACCACTGAAGGTCGTGTGTTCGATCCTCCTCTATCACCCCACACATTTTTAAACAGTAATTTAAATGTACAATTCGCTCCAGTCCGCTATTGGTTTCTGTTTCAATTTTATAAATTTGATAACAAAAAAATCCAGAAACGACATAGAATCCAGAACACAATAATGGCTGAAAACAAATTCACATAATGTCGCTGCAGAATCCAAGTTGTTGAAGGTTGTTTTAACATTTTATGTATCCAAACAAATTCACATAATGGCCGAAAACTGATCGTTTAATATATCAGTGCTAATTTAATCCACAATAATGGCAGAAGACTGATCGTTTAATACAAGAAATTACTTTGCCAGAAACTAATTCGCCATGGACAAATTTGTCAATTTTCAGGATTTGCAATTTGCAAAATCAATTTGTCTGAGTCTAATGACTGAAATCTAAAGGTAAAAACAATTTCTTTTCCCTTTTAAAAAAAAAAATAAAAATAAATTTGAACAATAACTGACCGATTTATTGACAGAGTATGCACCAACTTTCCTTGGTCTGTAACGCTGGGATCTCTTCCTCAGATCAGCTAATATCTTCTTCAGTTCAACAACATTACTAGAGCTCTGATACCACAATAATGGCCGAAGTGTCCTCAGACACACACTTTTATTAATAAGAAAATAAATTACATAAGAAACTTTGCAAGAGTTTACACCCGAATAACTCAATACTCTTGCAATGAGCTATATATAAGCTAAATGTCCTAACAAACTTAAGATATGGATCACTTATTAAATAAACAAGTGTCCATTTACAATAAATTCTATTTAATAAACAATAAATGCTATTAAATAAACAAGTTTCCATTTACAATAAACAAAGAGTAAAAAATATTTCAGGACATTTATGCAATATGGGCACATATATCATTTTGAGAAGGTGTGTATTGGAACATGAAAGGCCCAAAATTTTGGTAGAATCTCATGAAGGTATATATAGAGAACACTATTAAGGAAAATCTACTGCACAGAAGGTATTGTGCACAATATTATGGTGTCCAACAATTGATAGAGATTCCAAGGAATATTGCCAGAAATGTGATGTCTGTCAAAGGGTTGGAAAACCCAACAGAAGGGATGAGATGCCTCTAGGACCACAAGTAACTTTTCAAGTATTTGAAAAATAGGCAATATACTTTGTTGGACCAATCAATCCACCAACAAAAAGGTTAGGAGCTAGATATATCATTACTGCGACTGAATACTTAACAAGATGGGAAGAAGCAACACCAATCAAAGACTATAGTACAGAGACAACACCACACTTCTTGTTTGAGAAAGTGATCACCAGATTTGGATGTCCAAGGATTTTGATGAGTGACCAAGGCACTCATTTTATCAATGATACCATCAGGTCTATGACTGAGGATTTTGAAGTCTATCACCAGAAGAGTACACCATATCATCCTCATCAAAATGGAATAGTAGAAGCTTTCAATAAGATCTTGGAAAGTGCATTGACTAAGATTTGCAATCTCAACAGAGATGATTGGGAATTGAAAATACCAGCAATACTATGGGAATATAGGACCACAAGTAAGAAGTTGACATGATATACACCATTTGGATTGGTGTATGGGAAGGAAGCAGTGGTGCCATTAGAATTTCTGGTACCCAGTTTGCACGTAGAAACAATTACCAACATGAAAAAAAGAGGCACATTACATGATAGGTTAAGTCAACTAATGGAAATGGAAGAGGACAAGATTCTGGCAGGATTTTACCAGGAAGTACATAAAGCAAGAGACAAATCCTGGCATGACAAACATATTATGAAGAATATTTTTAAGGAGGGAGACCTAGTCGTTCTCTATGAAAGTAAATGTTTTCAACATCCTGGTAAGTTTATAATGAATTGGATGGGGCCATATTAAGTAAATACTTTCACAGATGGAGGATCTGTACAACTAAAGAGATTGGGAGGAACATAACTTAAACGAATGATCAATGGTAGTCGACTGAAACTATATAGGGAAAATCAACTTACTAACCCTTAAAAGTTACAACACAGTGGGAAAATGCATGTATATAGTGTACTATAGATAGATTAGGACATAAAAATGATAAAAAGGAGAAAAAGAGAAAAAAAAGAAATATAAAAATAGAAAATAGAAAATGGAAGAAAAACAAAAAAAGACGTAGAAGTTGATTGAACCATAAGAAAGTGCAAAAAAGTTGCACACAATAATTATCGTGACAAACTCTAGAAGACAATGCACATGAAAAATTACACTTGGCACAAATGCACATGAAAAGTGAAAAAAAATGCGATTGGGTCTATAAAAGGTGGAAAGCACATATTTATTCAACACTAAGTGATTTTTGAGCACAGAGCGTGAAGCAAAGTGCATGCCCTAGCTTGTATTTGACGTAGAAGAAAGAAAGTGTCTGAATTTGAGAGAGGATGGCCCCACCAAAGTTCGACGTGCTAGGTCAGTACATCCAGGTTACTCGACAGGGACAAAGGCATAAGGAAATAATGACACAACCCAAGAACGTGGTTGAGCTAGAAGATGTTACCACCTCGAACACATAATCAATTAGCCCGACATGGGTTGAAGAGGAAACATCGAAAACACAACAAGGAGAAATAGGGAATATCTCTAGGGATCATAATGGTATTCCGAACCCTAACCCCGAGACCTTTGCAAAGACCAAAGAACCAATGGGACCACGACAGTCCCACAAATGGGAGGAAGTGTTGGTCAAGGATATCACTGACTGACTAGAGTTTGAAAGGGAAGAAGAGGACACAAACAAAAAAAAGGTAGGCCCATCTGCTGTGGGACAGAAAAGAAAGGCATAATATGCCATGGATGTTACACTCCCATATCTCCCATACATAGTGATCATTGTGGATGATATGCTGGGAAAGGTACCAAAACTTAGGTACGCAGACCATGATGTGCACGATGCGACCAAATTCCCATATTTGGCCCAAGAGACTTATTTAATAAACATAAGGGAAATTGGACCCCTCGGTAAACCAATAATGGAGCTCGTGCAGTGGATAACGAGGTTGTATAACTTTGGTATCATGAACTTGTTGGATATACCGCATTTTGGGCTCGATAAGAACATCAATATCTAGGTTAAAAAACTAGTCGCTTTCATACATGAAGGCATCATATGGATCGACATGCCGGTACAGATAGATGTGGCACTGATTTCCAAGATCACAAGACTCCCTACATTCAGTTAGCGGCCATAGGAATACTTGGATAACAAGGTGCACGAGAAAGAAATCACAGAGCTGGTTAAAGCGTAGTTTGGAACCAATCGGGGTAATAGAGGAATTGTAATCAAGGATATCAATGATAATGTGACAAGGTTCACCAAAAATATTATGGCTTGCAAAATATTGAGAAAATGCCACAAAGAAGAAGTGCCAACATGCGTTATTGCAGTAGCCATGCAGTGCGCAAAAGGGGTAATGTTCAACTAGGCACCATACCTGTTGAACTAGTTTTTGGTAGATTGTAGAGACACAGAAGACAATGGAACCGACTTCCATTAATCATGGCTGATCATCCTTATAGATTTAACAGGGTGGTAGGAGACAAAGTTCTCCGCTTTCATGGATAGGAAAGTGAAATGTTATGCGGCCAAATATGAGTCCCTATGATAGGCCAAGGACAACAAAACACAACAAGCAAACAACATAGTTTTTGCAATGTTGCTGGAAGAGATAAAACAATGCACAACTAATGTGTGGCACAAACCAATGGAGGGAGTTCAAGAGACATAAGGGATAGCCAAGTTCAAGGCATCCAGGCACCACATGTGGATCCAAGCTACAAGGGATCCAAAGAAGGCATGGATATAAATGCAGTATTGCGTCACCAAAGAAGAAGTGGTCTGGATAGTTAAATAATGACCTGCATAGTGGAAGCTACTAGTAACAAAACCAGAAACAAGGAAATTCACGACGCAATCCTCCAGGCCTAAAGACAAGGCTGAAGCAGGCTCTTCAACGAGAAAAAACAACCTGACCGATAATGCTAGAACAACTGCAACACGAAATCAACTAACCAGGAGCAGTGCAGTACCAAAACGACCAAGGAGAACAACAAAAACAACAAGGACAGTGTTGACGGGTGTCTATGACACACCATCAATGAAAAGGGAAGATCCATACTGGGGTTGTCTATTTAACCCAAGATGTTTGGTATAATAATCTACCCTGACGGGTTTTATGGCTTCGTTAGCCAACTAGGATCCTAAAATATCTAAAAGATGTAAACTAAATAAAAGGTACAATTATATCGATCAACACATTAATACGATTACTTAACTAATAGTAGTATTATATACAGTAGATATATACAATTACAAGGTTTAAATAAAGCCTTGTGAAAATGATTTTTTTCAACTAGTGGATTAAAACAAGATGAAAAATAAAGGGAACTATTTTTATACTATAAATGATGAAATAATAAAAAATGAGTGAATAAGATTATAAATGATATAACGTTAATGGACAAAGCATTTAACGTTTAAATGATGTAATCATTATTCATTCGCAAATAAAAAAATCAAATAAAAATATAAGCTAACTAACCTGAAGTTGATCAACAATACTAAGCTAGATTTGTCTTTCTGTATTTGTATAAGCTCCACTTAACCTATGTCAAGTATAAATCTATGAAAAAATCAAGAACGATACTCCCTGAAACAACTCAAGGAAGTCTTTTATATTCCGGAACAAGTCTATGATGACAGAAAGACAAATTGATTTTATCTCATGTGACTTTAAAATGCCCAATAATTGAAAATGAAAGAAACTCCAACTCTCAACAAATGGTATTACCAACTACCCAACATTAGATGTAAACTCAAAATGCATAGATAGACGATCAGTCACAGATATCAACAGAACCAAAATATAATGAACCATGTAAATACAAACATAACATGAAAAGTTATATGTAGAACAATCTAAAGCTAGTTCAATACAAATAAAATTTCACATCCAGAAAATGCTTGAGAAACGATGATAGCATTTCACAGTCTACAAAAGGAAGAAAGCCAAAGAGTAAACTGTATTCCATATAGTTTCAGAAAAATAAGTCCATCATATGGTCCAAGAGGAATTTCCCTTATCACTGGGAAAGTAGTGCTATTTAAACTAGTTCCTAGTCTGTTCCTCATATCATGCATGGTAGAGACAAATCTTCTTTAAAAAGATTTTACTAAAACAAAATAACCATAAATATATTTCTGTTGAAATCATATAATCCAAAATAGTTACATCATTAAAACATTGTTTTTCAAAAACTAAATTTACAAGTCCATTATATGCCCAACTTTTGACTCGTTCCATTAATCGTTGCACGTTGACCTGCTGTTCACCTGAGAAATTTTTTTTTTTTTTTTAATTAGACAATAATCAAATAAATAAATTTAAAATACAAGCTACAAAATCCTCGATTCTGTAGCTGGTCTAAATAAAAAAAAATCATTTATTATCCAAAAAAAATCCAATCGTGAATTACAAGAAAAGTATTTACCAATTAGGAATTTGAAAGAGAAACATCAGACATATCTGAATTTATAATAACATTGAAACTAGTGGAGTTTTTTATAATCACATCTCCTGATATCTTGAAACACTTGTTGGCTCTGTGTGAATTCGATTGGATGCAAGCTCTGAGATCATCGTTTTCCTTTTCAAGAGCTAAGTTTCGAGTGATCACTTGATTCAAGTGAGCCTGTAGGTAAGGGATGTCTCAATATTATCTTTGGATTCAGTCAAAACAACTTTCACAATACACTGGTTCTAAATTTGGCAATGGACGAGTTTGATCTGGAGTAAGAGGTTCACCCTGTTCCATAATCCTTTTGAGATCATACTGAATATCTGAGAAACCTTGTTCCTTTAAAAAAGGAGGCAAATTGGACACAAAATCATGTTGGGGTAAATGAGGGATGGTATCATCAACAGAGATCCGACCTTCAACATCAATAATAGGGATAATATTTTTGCGACTGTGATGTCGATTTCTGACCATTCTATAAAGGAGTCGAACACTCCTTTTGTTCTTGAAATCAATATCTGGAACCCTCTGTGTTTTATGTTTTCCCTGTTTCTTGGTTTTAATTTCATTTTTATCAACCACATCTTGCCCAGAATTAGGAATAACATAGACCTTGCCCTTCAATTTATCCAAAACATCTTTTAAGGATATTTTAGGAACAAAATCACGCCTCTAGTGTGTGCCTCTCATTGATTTGTGCAAATCAACAGGGGTTTTGGTAAATGAAATAGGGTCCTCTTGCAATTTGACTTGAAGGTCTCACATAGAATGAGTCGATGGGAAAGGGATAGTGGGCTCATCAAAACAAAAGGGTGAGTCGATTACTGTTTCAGGTGTGAGTGGAGTGAAACCATTCCTATCCATGACATTTTTCCAGCTATCCCCAACCTTTGACAATTGGTAAATGACCAAGATTCAAATTAGGCCATGATGAGAGAGTCTAGACTGTGCATTTTGGTTTTGCCTCTGGTAAAATCTAGCCATCTTTTGAAGGCTTTTAAGCAGGTAAAACGACATGTTTAAACCAAACCCTAAGAAAACCATTAACAAACGAATATGAAACAATAATACTAATCCATATCGTCCCTCGCACGTGATGAATTTCTTGATTATTAATAGTAAAATGTGCCATTGAGGTTTAAAAAAAAATATGGGTGCACCTTTGAAATCATAGCATGAATTATTGGAAACCATTAACAGGTTCCAAGGGATACTTCGAATTTGAGATTCTTGAACCAACGATCTCCTTCTCAGAGAAATCTCGTGGCTTCTGCAATCGATTCCTCATTGATTTGCAACTGTAAATCACCTATTTTGGCCCTAGTACCATTGAAGGTATGTGCAAAAACTTGAGTGACTTCGAGGTTAAAACCCTCGAACGATTGTATGAAATTAACCCACCCAAAAACTGCGAGATCATCCACAACGCCATTGTGGGAGAGAAAGGCTTGTGAGCCATTCGGCTCTATCCTTACCAAAGGGGCCATAAAATTGGTCACGATATACAAATAGGTGTAGCAAAGAGGGGCCTGTGTTTGAAACCACCCGAAACGAACGATGAGTTCTGCATTTTCGAAGGTGACCCGATAACTAAGGCTTCAAGAGAATGCCACCATAACAACCACTCAGGCTATTGATTGAATACTGAACTAGAGGACATGCGTAATTGAAAACCACCTCATCTATTGACAACCTAACCCCAAAAAAGAAGCACCACCATCGAGGCAATGAATGCAATCTTAAGCCAACAGGACGAGGGTTTAATTATTTCAAAGCATGGTTGACAGTCATGTACAACAACGATTAGACTGCACCATGACAATAGGGGACAACATTCATATTTCAAAGTTATATCAAAGTTTATTTCATGAGCGATCACGGAGGTGGTAGGTGATAATCAAAACTCCAAATGAATAAAACGATTAAGGCATATCCCAAAGGTGATCAACTTGTATACTAATGGTAAAGAAACAATTCACAAAACGATAAGCTCAATACCCTTTAAGGTTCTTTAAGATTAATAGGTGTTTTTTAAGTACTCATCCAATTTCACAAGGAGAAGCTTTAGAATATGTATGATGTGTTTAGACCAAGCTTGTTTCAATTTCATTCTTAAACAATCATGAAATTGAACAATAATAAATGAGATATTTATTGAAATAAATGAACTCAAAAACACACAACCAATCAAGCGATTTTTTCAAAACAAAAATCATAATTGAAGTCTTCGCAGACACAAAGAGGAAACTATTACAAATTTTATATCATCAAAACTATGTTTTAAATATTGATGAAAATGACATGAATATCTGGTTGCCAACAATGGTGATTCGATGGGTGACGCAATTATCTCTGCATCATCAGAATTTTATATCAGGGAAAATATAAATTGGATAGTTAATAAAAACAATTAAGAAACAGATCAAATATTTTGACAATAACTCAGAAAATTAACACAATCACACCATCGAAGAAAGTTCTACAAAAAAGGTTGTAATCCAAAATTTTGTTTCGATAAAAAAGGGGAACGATATTTATACAAGTAAATCGAATACCATTGACAGGGCCACTGCTGCCAACATGCATTTATAGCCTTGGTAGGGATGTCATTTAACCCTCTCTAGTACTTCGATCCCATCCAAAAGTCGTCCATCTATGATAAAAATATCTTGATATCTGATCAATTTAAAAAACATACCTGAAGGATCTTGAACCCGACATTGCTTCACTGCCAGCAGGCTCGTTTAGTACCTCGACGAAGTTGTCTTGGTATCATGTGTGCATTTACCCGCTGCCAACAGACCTATTTAGTAACTTGACGGGTTTACACACAATTTCCACACATTAAAGTGCTTCCAACTCTCTATAATTATTTATAAATTTTCAGAAACTTCGTGATAATGAGAGAGCGAGGTGATACTGAAGATTTCACAACTAGGAAATCATAGGATTGATCATTAATATTGTTTTTCGTTCTTTGAGAAATGATAATTTTCATCATGATTTGGACATTTAGATTTCAATCAAGAAATCATCTCAAGAATGGGGAAGCGCTTTGAGTTGGTCCCATTAGAACTAGAATGATGTAAGAAGTTTTAAAGATAGTCGTATTTCCCTAAGACTTCAACAAAAACTGAGAACAATGATTTGGAAAAGACTTATCATAACTTATCCGAGTTGAGAACTTAATGTGCAGATGCATTGCACTGTTTCAACTACTACTAGTGAAAGATCTGATTCCCCTCAATAATGAATTGTGATTCATAAATAATTATTAAGGAAACACAAAAAACTAAACAAAATGAAAAACAAAATTAAAACAAAATTAAAACAAAAGAAAAACGTAAGCTAAAGATATTTACAGGGGGTAAGTCTGATTTTCTCAGGTGAAGTATTTCTTGAGAGACTGTCCATTCACTGGAAAAGTGTCTGGCTGTCCCTCTAAGTTGTGCAAACGAAAAGAACTAGGACCCAATTTTTCAGAAATGACAAAAGTCCCTAGCCATAGGTTTTGGAACGTGGTATGTTCTCTTTTATTCTCGTGTGATTTGTCCCATTTGAGGACCAAATCCCCTATATTAAAATTTATTTATGAGGATGAACTTGTATCAAACCAGCTTTTAACAATTTCTTGATGCTGATCTAATTTTTGTTTTGCTTGTGTCCTTACTTCTTCCAGTTTTAGTAAAGCATTTATCCAATTCTCTAAAGGGGAACATTCTTCCTCCTGAACTTTCTGTGATAATTGCAGAGAAGGGAGAAATACGTGTGGAGGAAGTATGGATTCTCTTCCGTAAACATGGAAGAAAGGAGAACTACCAATGGAATCTTTCAGAGTGACTCTATCATCCCAAAGTGCCTTGTACAATGCATTGTGCCAATTTTTATGATTTTCCGACACTGTTCTTTTTATTATTTTGATCATATTTTTATTTGTTGATTCAACCAAACCATTTCCTTGGGGGTAATAGCTGGTAGATTATTTTAGCTTAATTCATTTTTATAAAACAAATACATTCATATCCAGGGAGGAAAAATAAGAAGCATTGTCAAAAACTAAACACTTAGGTATTCCGAAACGAGTGATAATACAAGAGTTTAAAAACGAAACTACCTGACTCGTGTTGACTACCTTTAATGGTAAAGCCTCAGAACACCTAGTAAAATAATATGTTGCCGTAAGAATATACTTGTGTTGCTGTGACGAGGGTGGATTAATTGGTCCTATAATATCTAGGCCCCACTGCTAAAATAGTGTGTCTACAATAACATGTTGTAAAGAGAAAACAACCTTCTTGATCCGTCCTGCAGCCTTTTGACAGATTATACATTTGCGGGCCAATGTGTGAGCATATTTAAATAAGGTGGGCCAATAGTAGCCAGCCCTAATTACTTCATGGGTAGTCGTATCTCCACCAAAATGACCCCCAACATCGCCGGAATGTAGTTCAGATAACACCTTTTCAGATTCTTCTTTTTCTAGGCAATGCACAAAAACACCGTCAAAATTCTTCCGAAACAATACATCATTAATTAATTGAAAATATATAGATCTAAGCCTCAACGCTCTTCTATTTTTTGTATCAAGGTTATGAGGAGTAGTTTTGTGTAGCAAATAAAATATTATATTATCATACCACGAATTAGACACAGTTTGTGTACAACATATTTGTGTTTTGTTATGCAGATTTGTAGCTGATGTTGTTATTTGATTTTTTGATTTTTCAACTCAATCAACTACCAATTTGCAAAGGCCTTGATCTCTAACAATTTGTGCAAGTACTATTTTGAGATCATACTCCTGAAGGGATGTCATCCAATTTTCCCTTTTCTCCCCTAGTTCCTTCTGCACTAACATATTTCTTACAGTAGGGTAAGGAATAATGGATTTTATCCTGGATTTCAAAAGGTAAGATATGAAATGTTTAATTTCTTTGAAAACAACGTATTCATGTTGATATACTATGGGGTAATTTAATTATTCACCTTTAAAGGTATAGCTCATAAATGAAATAGGTATCTCGTTGTTTTCAACATTTTTCTGTGTGAGCACAACATCATAAGATCTGTCAGATGCAAAAGTATACAATGTGAAATCCTGGGAGAAATCAGGACTCATCAAGGAGGGTGCTTCAGTTATAGCTTTTATAATGGAATTAAAATATTGATTCTCTTTTGATCCCCATTTGTACAGAACATCCTTTTTGATCAGGTTTTGTAGAGGTCTAACTATCTCAGAAAAACTTGGAACAAATTGTCTAATAAAATTTATTTTACCCAGAAAGGATTACATTGCCTTTTTGGAAGAAGGTGGAGGAATATTAGCAATGACTTGGGTTCATTTGGGGTCGATTATCATTACATCTTTAGAGACTATAAATCCAAGTAATTTTCCTTGTTATACAACAAAGACCGATTTCTTAGGATTGAGTGAAATGCCAAACTTGCGACATCGTTCTAACAAAACCCTAAGATGAGACAAGTGATCTTTCTTGTTCTTCAAAAAGAGAGTGACATCATCCAGGTAGAAAACAACTGACTGATTGATAAGGCCACGAAAATCAATGTCCATTTCCCTATGGAAGGTGGCCCTGACATTAATCAACCCGAAAGGCATTTTTCTATAAGCGTAAGTTCCCCATGGGGTATGAAAAGTGGTTTTCAACTGATCTGATGGAGACATAAGGACCTGGTTATACCCTGAGAAACCATCTAATAAGGATAACCTCTTAGAACCAGATACTTGTTGCAAAAAAATTTCCATTGGGGGAACGAGGTAGTTGTCTTTATCAGAGGCTCATTTCAAATTGCGTAAGTCAACACAAAGTCAAATTTCCCCATTGTTCTTTATTACCAGGACTAAGTTGGATACCCACTGAGTATGCTTGAGTGGAAAAATGATCTTGGCGGTGAGTAATTTATTTAGTTCCTTTTTTGTTGTGGGTTCTATTTTAGGATGCATTTTTCTCAATTTCTGTTGAAAAGGTTGGGTTTGGGGCTTCATGGGAATTACATGATGTATTATGTTTGGATAAAACATTTTTAGATCATCATATGTCAAATAAAACACATCTTTGAATTCTTTGAACAATTTTATGAATGTAGTTATCTCTTGTTTAGAACACCCTTTTCCCAGATTGATATTTTGAGGATTATCTTGCGTTTCTAAATTTACAATTTCATACAGTAATGAGAAACTATTTGTTTTGCAATTGACTACCCCCCGAAGCTTGTCATTTAAATCATAAAATTTATCTAATCTAACAACAAATTTGGGGATAGAGTTTACCGACTCTGATGATATTTCCACAGAACGAGGGTTAGATATTATTGTGAAATCTCAGAGGTTTTCATTGTGGATGCTTTCTTTGATTACCACATCTTGGAAAGTGTCCTCCATATGCAAAAAATTAATGATTTGTTGATCATCATCAAACACTCACCAATTGGTGATGTTGTCGAGAATCGATGGATGAATAACAATTCAACTGAGAATGCGTTAGGAGAAAAACCCTCAACAAACAATAATTTTGAAGCAACATTAGCTAATAAATTAGCTTCCGAATTACTTGACCTAGGAATGGAATTTATGTTAAAAGCAAGAAATTTATGTATTAAGTTCCAAACTTCCATTTGGTAGTTTTTCAGATGAGGTGATAAACAATGAATAATATTTTTTACCTGCTTGACTACGATTTTAGAGTCACCAAATACTACCAAGTTTTGCACATCAATATCCAATGCCTTCTTTAGTCCTTTCATAAGTGCTTCATATTATGTTGTGTTGTTAGTACATTCAAATTCTAATCGACAAGAAACAAATGTTTTATTACCTTTGGGATCGATCAGTACACAACCAACGCCTGCCCCTTCCCGAGATTTAGATCCATCAAAGTATAATGACCATATTTCTTCATCATCAACAATGTTCGGTTTACTTTTTAGAGTTGTCATATGAGTATAGGATGATATTTTAGATTGTTTTTCTGGGTCGATGATAGAGGATATTTCAGTCATGAAATTTCCAAAAAAGGTATTCATTCCCTGTGCCTCAATTGTATTTACAACAGTAGTAAAAGGCTCATTGGGATCGTTTAAATCTGTAACAGTGCACTTGAGGTAATGTTCTCTATTTATCCTAATCTTGTTAAGCTGGCCATTTTCTAGCAGTCACAGATGAGACCAATCCGTAGAAAAATAACCATGTAATTGCTCTGACCAATCCCTACTAAAAAATAAGCCATAAACTTCCAGAATGTCAACAACAATTATATAAATTACTTGGTGGACCTTTGGGTCAGATGACAACCTTATCATTACATTCTTAAGTTCACCAATGACCTTGACATTAGTTCGGTCTAACTGAATGATATTTAAATCATAAGTTGTTACTTCAGCATTAATTTTCTGACACACAAATAGAGGCATTACATTTGATGAGGCGCTAGAATCGACCATGTAGTTATGTACATTTATGTTGAAAATTTTGAAAGTTAACAAGAAAGGAGGTACATTTTTTCGTGATGAGACAACATAATTCTTCTGATTTTTTATGGCTGTATTTGAAATAGTCTTATCTAAATTTCCTACAGTTTTCTTTGATATTTCCTTTTTATCCTAATTTTTAGATGATTTTTTAGCGGAGACATATTTTGTTTTATTTGGGTCATTTTCTGCTATTTTTTTGCTCATAGAGTCATTCTTTTTATTATTCTCAACTATACTTTGGAGCATTTTCTATAGGATAAGAGGGAATTTAAGTAATTCAAAAATTGATATATTTTCCCTTAGTTTTTTTCAACTAAATCATATTCTAAAACTTGGGCAACAGGGTTTTGTTTTGTTTCAATTTGTTTTGATTGTTTGGATACCATATTTCTACTCGTTTCGGGTGGAAGTTTGTTTTTTACTTTACTTCGAGTGTTATAAGGATGGACAGTTTCAAAATTTGCTTGAAAGATGTTGTCCGACAAATGTTCGAAAATGGGAGGAGATGAGTCCTCCTCATCAGGTGTTTCCTCTTCACCCCTGTCGTCTTGATTTTTAGGATGTACATAAACAACATTATCATGTGCTTCCAGTATTGCTTGCAAAGTGTACTGTAGTCCTTCAAAGTTCAGACCTTCTGTGGTCGGGTTTGGCTGGTTTGGAGGAAAAGGTTTCCCGAAAGGTGGTTTAAAACTTCCTTTACTTGTAGATGCCTCCTCAACGGATATTTTTAAGTCTACGACTTGATTGGATAATTTATGGAAATCTTTCTGCAAACTTTCCAAGTCTAATGTCTCTTGTTGATTTTTACATTGAGGAGGTCCGGTGAGAATTTCTATTTTCTTTTTAGAAGAGGAAGATGTTTCAACCTCACTATTTAAATTATCTTTTAAACTCAGAATGTCCTTCTCAATAAGGACTGCCTCCTCAAAGGCTTCTAGTAATGTGTTCTTTTTGGACCTTTTAACCCATATATCTATATTGTTATTCAGGGACTTAATATAGTATGCAACAGTCAAGTTTTCCGCAGGCATCAAATCTACATGGATTTTATTTTTTAACGTAAGGAATATCTGGTTGAAATTCTTAACTTTTTTTTATTTAGGGTTCATTTTCATACTAGAAAGCTCCATTACCAGAACTTCTGGAGATTTATCATCTCCAAATTTTTCTAGAAAGATGGTTTCAAACTTATCTTAAGAGATGATGGTTTGGGGTTGTTGTGAAAAATACCAAGTTGAGGCATTCCCCTCAAAAGTGTAAGGGAATAACCTACATACAACATCCTCGTGTTCGACACCCCAGAGACTAACAACTAACATGAATTTCTTGATGTCATCCTCAACTGATTGTTTTGAATCTGGGTCGAATTTGGGTAGCCACTTTTCCGGATGTTTGGGTAATGGGTGTTGGGGTCTAGGTACTACCACGATATCTTGATCGAGCCAAGGTCTGGTTGGATTATTTTGGTTTTCCATGGGAGTTGGTGGAGATGAAGGTTGGGATTTCTCTCTTGAAGAGGGTGGAGAAGAACCATGTGGGGATGGTGGGAGACCAGATCCCCCAACACCTAGGATTAGTTCTTCAGAAGGATCGATGATGTTACCGCCTAATGTGTTATCAGGAAGACCAATGTCAATATGTTGTTCTTGTATATTGGAGAAATCAGGGGGTTGATTTAGCTGTCTACTAGGCTGTTTGATTCGGGACAAAGCACTTTGATTTCTCAAAATCGACTAGCGGAAAATTTCCTGCACATCAATCCCTTGAGGAACTGGTGTCACTGGTTCGACAGGAATGTAAGGAGTTATTTCTTAGGTAGTAGTTGGGTCAAGTATAATGTTAGGTTCTGAGCGACTACGTGTCACGACAGGAGAACGATTGTTTGGGGGATTCCTACGGCCTCCTCGTGCCATCAATGACTTTCAGGGCCTCCTTCTAACACCATTTATTGATGGGATTTTATGACACACTGTCAACGAGAAGGGAATATTTGTATCAGGGTTGTCTATTTAACCCAAGCTGTTTGGGATAATCTACCCTGATGATTTTTATGGCTCCGTTAGCCAACTAGGATCATAAAATAACTAAAAGATGTAAACTAACTAAAAGGTACAATTCTATCAATCAACACATTAATAAGATTGCTTAACTAGTAGTAGTATGATATACAATAGATATATACAATTACAAGGTTTAAATAAAGCCTCGTGAAAATGATTGTTTTAAACTAGTGGATTAAAACAAGATGAAAAATAAAAGGAACTATTTTTATATTATAAATGACGAAATAATAAACAATGAGTGAATAAGATTATAAATGATATAACATTAATGGACAAAGAATTTAACGTTTAAATGATGTAATCATTATTCATTCACAAATCAACAAATAAAATAAAATATAAGCTAACTAACCTAAAGCTGATCAACAATACTAAGCTAGATTCGTCTTTATGTATTTGTATAAGCTCCACTTAACCAGTGTCAAGTATAAATCTATGACAAAATCAAGAACTATACTCCCTAAAACAACTCAAGGAAGTCTTTTATATTCTGGAACAAGTCTATGATGACAGAAAGACAAATTGATTTTATCTCATGTGCCTTTAAAATGCCCAATAATTGAAAATGAAAGAAACTCAAACTCTCAACAAATGGTATTACCAACCAACTACCCAACATTATATGTAAACTCAAAATTCATAGATAGATGATTAGTCATAGATATCAATAGAACCAAAATATAATGAACCATGTAAAGAAAAATATAACATGAAAAATTATATTCAGAACAGTCTAAAGCTAGTTCAATACAAATAAAATTTCACATCCATAAATTACATGAGAAACAATGATATCAATGCACAGTCTACAAAAGGATGAAAGCCAAAGAGTAAACCATATCCCATATAGTTTCAGAAAAATAAGTCCATCATATGGTCCAAGATGAATTTCCCTTATCACTGGGAAAGCAGTGCTATTTAAACTAGTTCCTAGTTCGTTCCTCATATCATGCAAGATAGAGACAGATCTTCTTTAAAAATCTTTTACTAAAACAAAATAACCATAAAGAAAATTCTGTTGAAATATTATAATCCAAAATAGTTACATCATTAAAACATTGTTTTAAAAAAATGAAATTTACAATTCCATTATATGCCCAACTTTTGACTCATTCCATTAATCATTGCACATTGACCTGTTGTTCACTTGAGACAAAGAAAATGAAATTTAAATTAGACAATAATCAAATAAATAAATTTAAAAGACAAGCTATAGAATTTTCGATTCTGTAGCTGGTCTAAATAAAAACAAAATAAAAACGAATTCATTTATTATCCAAACAAAATCCAATCGTGAATTACAAGAAAAGTATTTACCAATTAGGAATTTGAAAGAGAAACATCAGACATATCTGAATTTATAATAACATTGAAACTGGTGGATTTTTTTTATAATCACATCTCCCGATCTCTTGAAACGCTTGTTGGCTTTGTGTGAATTCGATAGGATGCAAGCTTTGAGATCATCATTTTCCTTTTCAAGAGATAAGTTCTGAGTGATCACTTGATTAAACTGAGCCTATAGGTAAGGGATGTCTCGATAGTATCTTTGGATTCATTCAAAACAACTTTCACAATACACTGGTTCTAAATTTGGCAATGGACAAGTTTGATCAGGAGTAATAGGTTCACCCTGTTCCATAATCCTTTTGAGATCATACTGAATACCCAACAAACCTTCTTGTTCCTTTAAAAGAGGAGGCAAATTGGACATGAAATCGTACTGGGATAAATCAACGCTGGTATCATCAACAAAGATCCAGTCTTCAACATCAATAATAGGGATAAGATTTTTGCGACTGTGATGTTGATTTCTGACCATTCTAGAAAGGAGTCGACCGCTCCTTTTGTTCTTGAAATCAATATCTAGAACCCTCTTTATTTTACGTTTTCCCTGTTTCTTGGTTTTAATTTAAGTTTTATCAACCACATATTGCCCAAAATTAGGAATAACAGAGACCTTTCCCTTCAATTTATCCAAACCATCTTCTAAGGATATTTTAGGAATGAAATCACACCTCTGGTGTGTGCCTCTGGTTGATTTGTGCAAATCAATAGGGGTTTTGGTAAATGACACAAGGTCCTCTTGCAATTTGACATGAAGGTCTCACAGAGAATGAGTCGATGGGCAAGGGATAGTGGGCTCGTGAAAACGCAAGGGTGAGTTGATTACTTTTTCAGGTGTGAGTGGAGAGAAACCATTCCTATCCATGAAATTTTGCCAGTTATTCCCAACCTTTTACAATTGGGAAATGGCCAAGATTCGAATTATGCCATGATGAAAGAGGCTGGACTGTGCATTTGGGTTTTTCCTCTGGTAAAATCTAGCCATCTTTTGAAGGCTTTTAAGTAGGTAACACAACATGTTTAACCCAAACCCTAAGAAAACCATTAACAGTCGAATATGAAACAAGAATACTAATCCATATTGTCCCTCACATGTGATGAATTTCTTGATTATTAACAGTAAACCATGCCATTGAGGTTTAAACAAAATTCTGGGTGTACCTTTGACATCGTAGCATGAATTTTTTGAAACCATTAATAGGTGCCAAGGGATACCTTCGAATTTTATTTTCTTGAACTAGTTTTCTCCTTCTCGGGAGAAGCCTGTGGCTTCTATAATCAATTCCTCACTGACTTGCAACTGTAAATCGCCTATTTTGGCCCTAGTACCATAGAAGGTCCGTGAAAAATCTTGAGTGACTTCGAGGTTAAAACCCTCGAATGACTGTATGAAATTAACCCACCCAAAAACCACGAGATCATCCACATCGTCATCGCGGGAGAGCAAGGGCTATGAGCCATTTAACTCTATCCTTACCACAGGGGCCATAAAATTGGTCACGATATACGAGTAGGTGTAGCAAAGAGGGGCCTGTGTTTGAAACCACCCGATATGAACGATAAGTTATGCATTTTTGAAGGTGACTCGATAACTAAGGCTTTAATAGAAGGCCACCATAACCACCACTCATGTTGTTGATTGAATACTAAACCAGAGGACATGCGTAATTGAAAACCACCTCCTCTATTGACAACATAACCCCAAAAATGAAGCACCACCACTGAGGAAATGAATGTGAGCTTAAGCCAACAGGATGAGGGTGTAATTGTTTCAGAGCATGGCTGACAGTCCTGTACAACAACGATTAGAATGCAACATGACAATAGGGGATAACATTCATATTTCAAATTTATATCAAAGATTAGTTTCATGAGCTATCATGGAGGTGGTAGGTGATAATCAAAACTCCAAATGAATAAAATGATTAAGGAATACCCCAAATGTGATCAAATTGTATACTAATGGTAAAGAAATAATTCAAAAAATGATAAGCTCAATACCCTTTAAGGTTATTTAAGATTATTAGGTGTTTTTTAAGTACTCATCCAATTTCACAAGGAGAATATTTATAATCTGTATGAAGTGTTTAGACCAATTTTGTTTCAATTTCATGATTAAAAAATCATGAAATTGAACAAGAATAAACGAGATATTTATTGAAAGAAACGAACTAAAAAAAACACAACCAATCAAGCGATTTTTTCAAAACAAAAATCATAGTTGAAGTCTTCGTAGACACAAAGAGGCAGCTATTAAAATTTTTGTATCATCAAAACTATGTTTTAAATATCGATGAAAACGACACAAATATTTGGCTGCCAACAGACAGGCAGCCAACCACAGACCAGAACGAAGGATAATTAACAGGCTGGAGAATAAAGGACCCAAGGTACAACAAGGGGGGCACAACCCTCATATAAAATAAGGAAGCTAGCACAGGAAAAAGAGGTGTGCAAGAAAACAAAGTATGACACATAAGACCCAGTCATCAATCTAATAGAGGATGATGCAGAGTTAGTTGCGGACATGGTATAAGATAGGGGGGAAGAAGTGATTCACATTGTAGAGGTGCAACGAGAAGAGATGATGGCCAAGCTCATAGATGTCCATGAGAATCTACAACAATTACATAGCCAAGGAGGACCACAGTCCACAACGCAGCAATAAGAAAAGACACAACGACCACCTATGCAGAAATAAGGAGATGAGACAATGCAATTGGTAGTATAAGGTAGGGATACATTTAAAGCATGTGCCAAATGAACAGATTGGATCAGGAGACTGCGCATAAACCCCTAGGGGACATGGAACAATTGGAAGTTGTCATGGCATAAATACCCACCAAGGAACTATACGAACTCCAGGTCATCATCATGCAAGAAGTGCAGTCAAGGGCTCACGTGGATGCAACAAAATTGGAGGTGGACATAGGAGTGAAATGTTACAAATCAAATGCAAACAACTGACCTCGGAGAAAGAGGAGGAGAAAGAACGTGCAAATAAATTAAAACATGGATTAACAACAATTTATGATCACATCCTAGATAGTGCGCAAGCACCTAAGAGGAGTGCAAAGGAGAATATCAACATGATCTCACAAAAAATTGAAAAATATAAGCATGAACTTGAGGATCTCAAAGAAAGGCTCAATCCTATGACTCCTCCTGAAGTATGAGAACAGAGAGAACAAAAATCTACACTCCAGATCGCTGAGATAGATAAAGAAGCAAGGGAAGTAGAAGAGTTGTTCGACAAAAAAAATGCATATATGGACTATCATTGAATAAGATGAAAAGGTACAAGAGTGGGACCAGGAAGAGGAGAGAATCATTGCTTCCATACAAGAGATAAAACAACGACATAAAACAATGAGCATCACAGAGCGGTTGAAGGGAACTCAAGAAATGAAGACTCTGCAAACATAGTTGAAAACAACGTAGACATAGAAGCAATAAATCCAATATGAATTGAAACCCCTCCAAGAACAAGAAACACAAATGATTGTGAAGTTGGAGGAAGAGAAGACAAGTAGAGCACAAGAACAAACAAAGATCGCAACATTAATGCAGGAGGAGATAACAATGCAGATAGTAGAGCCTCTAATAGGCAAATCTGCACAAATGAGAGAAAAAGGAAAGGAACTAGCAAAAAAGTTCCATAGTTTGGACAAGGTAGTTCAGGGAGTGCACACCATTTGAGTGGCTTTGGACAAGCCATATGTCAGTGTTGGGGGCCTGTTGGGCATAGGGTTATTTTGAGAAGGAAGGCTATTTTGGGCGTAGGCCTATTTTTGGAGAAAAGGTTTGTTCTGGGAAAGACTTGATTTTGGAAAGAAGGCCTAATTTTGGAGCGCGCGCAATAGATGGCAAGAAAGCAACATGCAAAAAAATAAGGAAAAATAACATACAAGAGGAAAAGAAACATGGTGTGCAGGCAAGAAATCTAACCATGATACGGTTAGAGCTTTTGATAAATATTGTAACAACTATAAGCCTGTTAAATAATATAAATAAGAACCTAGTAGGTCTAGGTTAGAGGTTCGGTGAGTTGATAACGATTACTTTGATTGTAATAAGGTGGTAGAAGAGTCAAGTAAGTTATATTTTGAGGGTTAGGTCACAAGCTGAGGATCTTGGTGTGATCTAGTCCACCTAACAGAGGTTCCCTAACTTCATCAAGATTGTATGATTGAAGATGTAATGTGCACAACGCCATATTTTTCAGTAGGCTGAATAAAAGAGTAGAGAATCCAAATCTTTGTGGAAGTAGTCCAGGAGGGGGTGAACCATGGTAACACTTGTGTTCTATGTGATGTTTCTTGAATGTTTAATTTTTGTCAATGATTAGTTTATGAATGAATGGTTAAGCTAGATGTATTAGTATGCATGCATGAGGAAAAAGATGGATGAATCTTAGTAATACTTGAATGAATAACAAGTTTAATACATATATAAAGATAGAATAACCCACCAGATCCCCACTCATTCCTAGAATGCAAACACCTGGGTATTGCAGTCACCCATAAAGCTATCTCGGGTGAGACTGCACAATGCATTCTGTGCGCAACATTGCCTTCTGGTTTATCAGGAGGGCTGATATTTTTAGAGGGTTTTGTTGGAAACTTGTTGAGATCCGAACATGGGTCAACCCAAGAAGTGAAATAAATATCTAAACCAACACAATATGACCACACCTATGTTCGCGCAAATGGGCTATTAAAAACTTTGATTATAAACCATAACAAACAAACCACATATATACCATATTTTATAACAAAGCACCAAAAAAGGAGGAGATCATGGAGGATGGAACCTGCGACTTCCCGCATATAGTGCCATGCCTTAACTGTTGTTCCAAAGGCACGTCTTGTTAAGGCATGCCCACTAACTAATATTTACTACCTACCTAAAATTCCAGATGGAGGTTTGGGCCACTTGTGCTTTATTTCTGGGCATGAATCTTGAGATAGGAACACATCCGAATGCTAGCGTAGAGCCCAATGCAAACGTGAATTCTGAGGCCAATTACAGTGCATATTTCATATATTTTCTTGTAAGGAGAGGAGCTTAATTTGGTATTGTCTCAATATGTGTGCCATGAGGTACTTTGTCCAAACATAGGCATGTTTAGACTCATTTTTCTCATTTTTCTGAGAGGAGTTTAATGGTGATGTTATTTTTGTCCTAAGAGGTCCTTTGTGAGGATTTTTTGGCATGTAAAGAGGGTAAAATCGAGCCAGTTCAAAATATGGTCAACTTTATACTCATTTTTCTCAGAATTTTGTAAGGAATTCAATGGTAAACTCCTTTTCCAAGTTTGAGCAGAGGAATTAAAGAGATTCCTTCAAATTGGATTTTTAAAGTCCATGTTGTAATGTAATTTTACATTTTGAGATAAAGAAGAGTAGTCTCACTATCTAAAGGGGACTTGGAGATGAAGTAATATATGTCATCAATATTATGCAATTTGAGTTCTTTTATTTTTTGTTGTGTTATCTCATAATTATTCAAATTAATCATCAATTTATGAGATTTTGGATAAGAAGCACAACACCATCTTTCTGCAAATCACCTCAATACGATCAAGAATTAATTATGAATCAGGTTAGATGCTAACATGTATATTTTAAAGGAATAAGTGGTATCTAAGGATTTTCGGATCAATCCACCCATGAGAATATCCAACTTTGTTTGACGATATTATGTCACTCCTTTGGAGATAAATGACATGGTAGTCTACTTGCAGCCAAGTAGTTAGCAATATCTGCGAACCAATGTGAGTTAGTAGAAGCCACAAAAAGGTGCTCATTAGGAAAATAATCTTCTACAGGTGGTTCATTTTCGTTAGATCTGAGTCTTGAAAGAAAATCAACCACTACATTATCTTTTCCTAGTTTATTCAATATGGTTATATCACATTATTTTAGTAAAATAAACCATCTAGTGACTCTTCCATTAGTTATAGGTTTTTTCAAAATATTTTATGACAACATGGTCAATATGCAATATTACTGGATATCCTGTGATGTAAGACAATTTTTTTTAATGGCATGTATTACCAAAATAAACTATTTTTTCTGTTACTGTTTATTTTATTTATGCGGGTGAAAGATTCTTGCTAATGTAGAAGATTGTATATGTATCCTTTCCTTCCATTTTTCCTAGAACAACTCCAATAATAGTATCAACGTCTATGGCAATATGAAACCATAGAGATCAATCAGGCCCTCTTAAAATAGGACCTTTAGACACATTATTTTTCATCTCTTCAAGTGCATGTTGGCATGTCTCTATCCATGAAAAATTAGAATCTTTTGTAAGGAAAGAAAATAATGGACAAGCAATTTGTGAGAAATTTTTAATAAAGTGACGATAATGACCATCATATCCTAAGAAGATTCGTACCTATTTTTGCAAGGATACCTTTGGTTTAGATGTGGTGTCCTAATACGATGCTATCAATTAACATCATAGCACATTTCTCATTAATGAGGGAAATGTTTGATTCTTTACACCTTATTAATGTTTTCTCTAGATTTTCCAATGCTTCATCAAATTCATCCCCATACGTCGTGAAATCATCCATATATATTTCCACACACTCATGAATTAAATAAGAGAATATATCAATGTCAACTCTTTGAAAGCTGGCAGAGGCATTTCTTAACACAAATGGTAGAACATGATAGGAAAATGTCCCCCTTGGACAGGTGAACGTTGTCTTGTCTTGATCTTCGGGCGTGATCTGGATCTGGTTATTCCTAATGAACCCATCGAGGAAAGAAAATTATATCTTCCCTACTAATGTATCCAAGATCTGGTCAATGAACATAAGTGGGAAATGGTATTTGTGTGTTTCTTTGTTGAGTTCTCTATAGTTCACACAAATTATCCATTTGTTGTTTTTCTTTGGTACCATGACAAAAGGGGAGACCCACTGGCTATCAAAAAGTGGATAGATAAAGTTGGTTGTGAGAAATTTCTATAGCTCCTCCTTGACTATGTCCTTCAATGGAGGATTCATTCGACGTTGGGGTCGGAAGATGGGTCAGGATCCTTCCTTATTGTATATGTGGTGTGTGCATAGGTCAAAATGGATTCCCTTCATGTAAGAGTAATCCTAGGCGAAGGCATCACTGTTCTTTTGTAGGAATTTAACCGTTCACTCTTTTTGTTGTTTAATCAGTCCTTGGTTGATTTTCAAGATTTTCCCTGGGATAATTTATATGGTTTATGTAGGGGACCCTTGGTCTTATTCTAGTGGGGATTCATGTTCCATGGGTGAGATACTTGTTGAGGTTATGGAAGCCTGTATATTTGGTTCCATAATGTGCTCAAGAATATGTGGGTTTTTTGAGGAAAAAGAAGAGGCTATGAAATCATTGATTTTTTCATCCTTTGTTTTATCTTTAATGGATAATTATTGATCTATGGAGAGGAATTGATGATTTTCTCCTTCTTTGTGACTCTCTTCTCCATCAAACTAGAGCGGCGTCTCGAGATCTGTGTTGGGTTTGGTAGGAGGATAGAGGGTTAATTGACTCGGATTTAGGAGCGAAATGAAATGATTAATAGACTGAATACAATAAACACATAAATGAAGAACAACACATATATCCATTGAACAATATCTTCTATTGAATATATGAAATATGATGAAGCTGTAAAACTGCAGAACTAAAACACTTGCTCGAATGGTGGTAGCTATCTCTGAGAAGAGATGTGGCTTCTACGCACATCCGTATGAGAAGAATGATTATAGTGAGGCTCTAGAGGCCTTTTGATATTACTCATGAATTCCAATACCATAGACATCCAAAAAACTAACCCTAGGAGGTGAAACGCCAAAAGTCATGTGGGCCCCTATGGGTAAGTTGGTACCTTAACTTCCTGGGGTCATAACTTTTGCATACGACCTCCGTTTTAGGCGCACGATAGCCCGTTGGAAAGATATTTTAGAAAAATACACATTACATTTTTAAACTTTGACTTTATCTACAATTTAACTATGGTGAGCGAAAAAAACATTGTTTAGTGCTCCAAAACGACCCTGGAAATACAAAAATATGTGCTGACATGAAAACATACAAAATAAGCCAGTTGGATTAGGTGAAAGGCCACAAGTATCCACCTGGAATATGTGTAGGGCTTCAGACAACCCCATAAGTGTAGACCCACAATTAAAAATAAGTACAAAAGAACGTGTTGAACTAAAAACAAATAAGAGGATCCAGTTGGAATAGGTGGGTGGCCACCAATATCCACCTAGATCAATCCTCCCCCCTTGGGAAGAAATGGTATCCATTGCATTGAGTTCCCCCATCAGGTGAGGAAAATTCTGCTGGATTTGGCCCTGGGTGAGCCACTTGCCTTGGTGTAGGAGATGCCCTACCTTGAGCACCTGATAAAGCTGGATCCTTTGCTGGTGAGTTCCCTTAACCTGTGTTTCTACTATCTGATCAGTGGATTCTTGTTCCATGCAGTCAGGGTTGAGCTCTGTTGGTGTCAACTGTTCTATGATCTCTAAGGTGTCCAATAATGGTGGAAAATATGGTCAAAGGAGGTCCACATTGAACACTTGGTGTAGGACAAGGAAGAGTGGAGTGTTGAGCTCAAAATCATTGCTACCCACAACCTTGGTGATAGTGTAATGCCCATATAAAAGTGGGCAGAGCTTCCAATGGGACCCTATGAGACGTTCCTTCTGCAAATGTAACCAGACTTTGTCTCCAACCTGAAATTGGTGCGGTACCCTGTGTTGATCATGGTGCTTCTTGTACTTAGCATTAGATTTCTGCAAAATCTCCTGGACCTATTCGCGGATGTGTTGAATCCACTCAATGAATCTGGTGGCTTTTTTGGTCTCAGAATGAACATGGGAAGAGTCAGTTTGTGTGGTGGTAAGAGGTAGTGCAACATCAATGGGACCCAAGGGTTGGAATCCTAGCCCCACCTGAAATGGGCTATGGTCGATGGAGGTATGGAGAGCCATGTTGTAACTGTAATGAACATAATGAAGACTCTCATCCCATGTACGCAGATTCTTAGAGTTGTACATGCACAGGATGTGCTCAATCATCTGATTGATGACCTCTGTTTGGTCATCTGTTTGGGGGTGGAAAGCAATGGATTTAGTGAGCTTGGTGTCCACAAATGACCAGAGACTCGACCAAAATAAGTTGAGGAACTTGCTATCCCGGTCAGAGATGATGGTTTGTGGTATCTTAAAATAGACACACACTTGTTTGAAGAAGAGCTTGGAAATATATTCCAGTGCGATATTCTTGTTGCAAGCTGCGAGGATGGCCATATTCGAAAACCAATCAACGACCACAAAGACGTCGTCATTTCCTTGCTTGGTGGATGGAAGGATATCCATGTAATCCATTGATATGGATTCCCAAGGATTCTTGGGAGTAGGAAGAGGGGTGTATAAGCCTTTATTATTGATGGCTGGCTTGGCAATGGCACAGGCAATGCAAGATCTGGTATACTTGTTGACGTCCTGTCAAAGTTTTGGCCAATAATTTTTTTCTAAAGAACAACCACAATTTTCTCCATGCTAAAATGTCCTGCCATTCGACTATAGTGGGCTTCCCAAATCATCTTCGCACGATCGCTTATAGGAACACAAATATGTCCCATATGGCATAATATTCCATCCTGAATGTGAAAATAGGTGACATTCACGCATCTACCCAAGAGTTCATAGGTGGTGGTGAAGTCTAGATCTTGTTGATAAAGTTGGGGCCACTCAGATGCCTCATGTCCACATGAATGAAGAAGAGTGGTGAGTGTAGCCATGAGAGGTCGACTGAGTCAGTCAAGGACACAGTTTGAGATCCTTGTCTGATACTTGATGTTGAGATGGAAATTCTAGAGGTAGGTGGATCACTTCTGATGGTGGTCATTCTACAATTTCCCCTATGTCTATATGAACTGCAGAGGCTTGTGATTAGTGTGGATGATCGTCTCCTTTTCTAGAGTGTAATGTTTGCATTGACGACATGCTTGTACAATGGAATACATTTCCTTGTCATAGGTGGAGTATTTTCAGACAACATATGAGAGTGTCTCACTATGGTATGCCACTGGATGACCATGATGAGTGAGAACTATGCGTACAACATAGTCAGATGTATTAGTCTCAATCTCGAATGGGTTTTGCAGATCGGGCAAGGAGATTACTAGAGCTGAGCACAAGCGATGCTTTATATCATCAAATGCTCATTGTTGTTCCTTCCCCCACATGAAAATTTCCCTGCCACCACCCTTGGTCACCTGGATGAGGGCCCATGCAATATGGGAGAATCCCAACACAAACCGTCGGTAGAAGTTGGCCAGTCCCAAGAAGCTCAGAAGCTCGATTAGTGTGGTTAGGGATGGACAATCATGGATGACTTGGATCTTAGCTATATCAACATGTACCCCATGCTCATCAACAATGTAACCCAAGTATTGGAGCCTATTCATGCCAAAAGATAATTTTTCCAAGTTGGCATATAGCTTGTGTTTCCATAGAGTGCTCAAAACTTGTTGAATATGATGCATGTGCTCCTCCCAAGTTTTGCTGAAGATGAGGATGTCATCCAAATATCACCAAAAAAGATTTATTCAAGGGTCTCAATACATCATCCATCAACCTCATGAAATTGGTTGGTGCATTCGTTAAGCCAAAGCGCATGACCAACCATTCAAAGAGACCTTTAGAATTGAAGGATGTCTTCCATACATCATTTGGTTTGATGGGAACCTGGTGGTAGCTACACTTTAGGTCAATCTTGTTGAAGAACTTTTCCCCCTTGAGTTGGTCAAGAAGGTCATCAATCTTGGGAATTGGGTACCAGTTCCTGATTGTGATTTTTTTTAAGTCTCTATAAGCAATGCAGCATTTTCAAGTCTCATCCTTCTTCTGCACTAGTACAATCAGTTTTCCGCAAGGGGAGGAGTTGGGTCTGATGTGCCCCTTTTGAAGAATCTCTTGGATCTGGTGCTTGAGTTCATCATTTTCCATTAGAGAGAGACGATAGTATGTTCCATTAGGTAGAGGTGCACTGGGCATCAGATCAATTGGATGCTTGACTTGGTAGTGTGTCGGTACCTCAGTGGGTGAGGAGAAGATGTCTCTATATTCTTCCACGATCATGTCCATGTGATTTTGCTGCAAAGAGAGGCTCTATGTAGAGTCCATGGATGTGACAATGACCTTTTGCTTACTATGAGCACAGGTCACAAAGAAGATGAACTTATCAATCTGTGAAATGACCTTACTGCATTGCTTAGCAGAGATTAAATAAATAATGGTAGGCGGCACTACCTATGGTATCTTGTACAATTGTCTACCCAAATTAATAATAACACTACAAGGTCTAGACTCATACACAACATGAGGCTTCCACAAATATGGTTTTCCTTAAAGAACATCGCGAACTTCAAGGGGATACATATCACACAATACCTCATCTTTGAAAGGTTTGATGCCATAGGGAAGATGACACTATTGGTTGACACAAAGATCTCTTCCTTAGTGAAGTCAGCCGATGGTGTAGGCTTGCGGGTCTAGTGTCATTAGCAGGTCCAGGCGCTTGACAATCTCTGTTGGAATGAGGTTCTTCTGACTGTCGCTATCAACAGTGAAATGAAGTAGATCCCCCTTTACCCACATCTTTGAGTGAAAGAGGCGTTCCCCTTCCTTTGGTTCTTCTGGTTCACTTGGACGAACTTTAGTGGTATCAAAAATGGCACTGGGTTCAACATCGATAATATTCTTCTCTCCTTCGGGATTTGATTCAGAATCTGAATCAGCCTCTGAATCAGAAGCCTTAATATCGACCATGAGTGACTACTTAGAGTGGGATTCTTCAATGTTGTTCCAAGGGATTTTATGGTACTCACACCATTTTTTTGTGTCCTTCTTTGTCTTCTCATTGCCCTTCTTGTGTTGTGGCTTGGACTGGTTTCCTGGAAGTGGAAATATTTTCTCTATCCCTTTCTGTGTAGGTTGGGGCAACCTTTTCCCTACTTTGGATGTGAGGATTTTCCAGATCCAAAATCTCACCTCTTCTGCTTAAATTTATGCTCAATCTTGACAACGTATCTATAATCTGTACCCAATGAGGTGATGTCCATAAACTCCATTTCTGTTTGAATGTATCTATGAAAAGAGTCATGGTATTTGATCACCATATGGAAAATATTGGTAAAATATGGCACTGTCTTGTCCCTTTCTTAATGCGGGGTGGTCCATCTGGTGTATTGTTCCTTGTAGCTTCCAACAGGGTAGTAATTTTATTTAATGGCATATCGAAAGGAATCCCATGTAGGGTAAACCACACATATTTCATATTCCTCTACAACCCTTTGCTCAGAGTAAGTATCCCACTAGTACTTAACATGGGGGACGACCTTGAGGAGTGCAAAAGTAATATTTTCCCTATTGGAAAAATTGTCGACCGAAAAATACCCTTCGAGTAGATTCAACCATTTATCTACAACATCCACATCTATCAGTCCTTCAAATAATGGAATATAAAAATTTACATGTACCTTGAAGGGGGTTGCATGGCCTCTTGATGAAAATGCTTCTCCTGTGGGCAATCGTCGAAGGATCTACGCAAAGTTGTCCATCATTTTGTTCCTTTGTCGCACGAGGGATTCCTCGAGAAACATTTTAATAGGATCTCCTACTCCATAATATTTATTTTCATCCCACATGGTTTGTTATCAGTCTCGGCCCAACCGATCTTGCAACAGATCAATTGGATTGAGTCCCAAATTCTTGTACCCAGATCTTGTCGGGGACATGCACAGAGAAAAATAAATGAAGAGGAGACCACTCTGATACCACTTATCTAGATTTAGGATCAGAACGAACTGATTAACAAAATGAATACAATAAACACAGAGATATTAAGAACAACACAGATAACCAGTGAACAATATCTTATATTGAATAAATGAAATAGGATGAAACTGTAAAACTGCAGAACTAAAACACTTGCTTGAATGGTGGTAGTTATCTCTGAAAAGAGATGTGGTTTCTACGCGCATCCATCTGAGAAGAATGATTAAAATGAGACTCCCGAGGAATTTTTGATATTACTCATGAATTCCAAAACCATAGACATCCAAAAACCTAACCCTATAGGAGGTGAAACACAAAAAGTCATGTGGGTGCCTATGGATAAGTTTGTACCTCAACTTCCCAGGGTCGTAACTTTTGCATACGACCTATGTTTTAGGCGCGTGATAGCCTATTGGAAAGGTCTTTCAGAGAACTACACATTACGCCATCAAATGATTTCGAATAAATAGGCACATCCTTTGTATTTAAATACAGGTATTTTAATGTACACATTCTTGAGTTCACTAAAAAAATCAAATTCAAGCTGAGTAAAAGGTTTCTCTAGGTTCAAGCTTTCAGGATAGGGTGGGTTTTGAAGTTCATGGAGGGAATTATCATCTTTTGAAGGTTCATGAGATTTTTTCTTTTCTGATTCTTCATTTTGGACATCCTCATTCAAATCTTCAATATGAATATGAGGTTGTTCCTTGGTTAATGTCTTCCCATATCGAAGTTGAATATCATTGCAGTCCAAGGAAGAGATGAAATAGGTAGGGTAGGAAACAAGTCCAACAACTTGTGTTGGTTGACCCTACCTTCCATTATTAGGGTTACAGATGGGTTGTG
>SNQJ01S0005325.1:62408-99063 GCA_010110895.2 Picea sitchensis
TGATTAAGGGAATATTTCATCTCCCTTAACAAAATATTTAGGAGAGGACAAATCCCCCCTAGGGCTCCTCTTAGTTTCTTTTCAAAACATCTTAAATTTGTAAGGGCCCATACATGCCCACATGATGCAAGATTAGGATAGTTTTAAAAATTAATTTCTTAGTTTACATCACTAGGGAAGCTTAAATATCAAAGTAAAGGGCGCATACATGCCCACATGCTTGCAATCTAGGATAGTTTTTCAAAGATTTCTTAGAGAAAATCACATTAGGGATTTTAAAGGATTGGTAAGGACCCATATGTCCACATGCTAGTTCTTTAGGGATTTTAAAAATTCCGCAAGGTTGTACCAACAACATCTAGTAAGATAGGTAATCAAGATTTGTAAGGACCACAAGAAGTTCACATGTTGCAAATTGACACCTAACTTATTAAAATTTGGGACATTTGTTCACTTTCTCACACACAAAGTCACTCCTTACTCACATAATTTCATCTCGAATTGTGGAGGTTGAAGTAAGTTTCCTCCAAAGGGATTCCAAAATGTCCCACTATTTCTTGAAGAAATTATCCACACCCACTTAATTCCAATGATATTGGTTCACACCCCCAATCTCTCAACCAACCACATATAAATTTTTTCTAAAAACTCATTAAGTTTTAATCCACAGGAGGTGCCAAAAGAAATTTTTAGTCTAGGTAGGTTCTCGGGGGTAGGCATCCAAATAACCCCCCGTTAGCTAGTTCTCACATATTCAAACATTAGAAGTTGACAAATAGGGAACTTTAAAATCCTCCAAGTCAAGTGTTCCTAACACCATAAGGCAGGGAGATACCTGTGAAGGGTCGAAGGCTGAGGTCCGGTTGTTCTGTGCATCCCCCCTTGAGTCACCCAACTCTTGGACGAGATCCAACCCATGACCCATTTTTTAGGCCGAAAATATAAATGTCACACTTTGACCGAGGTACCTAGTGGCCAAGTTTAGGACATCTACCCAAGTGGCAATTGTGAGCTGCAATTGTACCTTGATCATATTTTGTGTGGCTATTAGGAAATATTGCGAGCTCTTTTGGGATATGCACCCTCTACCCCTCATTATAACTGATTATTTCATCCTTCACTAGTTCCTCTTCCGATGGCTTCAGACCACATTGTTGAGTGCTATTGGAAGGTCCAGTGCTATTTGAGAGGAAGGATGTTACATCTTTATAGGACATGAGCATTTGATTTTGTTCTCCCACACGAAAAAAATCTACCTACCCACATGTATGATTCTTTTCAATTGAATTATGTATGATGCTCATTTGATTACATACGATTGTGAGATATATTGTGAAGGTCCAAATTATACAAGTCTTTTGTTCATTTATTGCTCTCATCACCATTTAAACACATTCACTTTGCTAGTCAGACATCATAGGGGACCCACAGAATCCCCGTCATTCCAGACACTTGCAAAATCTCTCTACTATCATAGGAGGAGTTCCTAGTATTTCCAACTCACTAGCTCAACCATCTCACACCCCTGTGAGTGCTATTGTTTTAGGATCAGCCTTTCTTGGTTCCACCTTACTTGGGTCCACTTCCCAAGGCCATCCATCCACTAAATCTCCTTCACATGAAGGCGGAGGGAAAAATTATTCCCAAGGGAGAAATACAACCCCACCAAACCCTCCCCAAGGGTCAGGTCCACTACCTTCTCACACCATGGCTGGAACTAATCCTCAACCTCCAGCCCCCATGCCATATTCATCATCCCTCAACATACCTGATTTGAGTAAACTAACAAATGACCCTATATTGCATGACCCCACATGGCCCAATATGCCTACCAAACTACCTTCAGACATTCCCAAGTTTGAAGGAAAATCGGGGGAAGATCCAACCAACCATGTCATTTCCTTCCACTTATGGTTCTCTTCAAACAACATCATGGATGAATCCATCCATTTAAGGTTATTTCAATGCACACTCATAGGTCCATCAACCAAATGGTATGTGGACAAAAAATCCGGGTCCCTTGTGACTTTTGAATCCTTGGTCAAAACATTTTTTACCTTCTTTCAACTACCAGTTTGTCATGATAATGGTTTATAACTGTTCTCTGAGTGTAAACAAACCTCAACCACACATATTGCCGACCACATTCACGAATGGTGTCGGCGACATAGTTTATGCAAAGTAGAAACTACCAAAGAACAATGCCTCAATTGGTTTCTCAGATCACTCGTTTCTATCCTTTCCAAAGATGTCGCCTCCACCTTCCCCCAAACTGAAGAGGAATCCATCAACAAGGCTCCACAGTATGACCTCATTTATGATCATTCAGGTTACTTATACACAGTAATACCTGATGCCCCGAGACAAGTACTGTTTGACGAGGACAAACCTGGGATGTCCCATGCAGCGGATGGATTGATTGTTACCACAACACACCACAATACATACATCCAACCACCACCTATGTACAGTACACCCCAATATCTGTCGATGTATGAAGGACCCCCTTATTACCCTCCTCCTCCTTATCAAAAACCATACCCTGTTTTCCTTCTGCCACCCATGAGTGGACCCTTTCCAAAACCCATGATGCACCCGACCTCTCAACCAAGTTCCAGTACCGCTTATACCTCATCTTATAACCTGGGCACTAATGAAAGTGCTACGCCTTCCTATGCACCCTATGAATCATTGCCACAAAACAGTCTGTATTCTCCATTTCCTGGTCCTCCACAACCGATTATTCCTTCACAAGGACAACCACACGTCGGTGTTAACTTTGTTCAACCCTCTCCATTCAACAATTTCAAATTTTTGAACAACTGAATATGGAAAATTCGACCCATCAGCTGAATAATGCCAAAAATAAAGGAAAAAAACAAAACAATAATAACACAAGACCAGGGGGAAATAAACCCCAACAAAACCAACCTGTTGGGGCCAACTAGAACCCACAAGGGGAAAATAGCAACAAACTCCAAGGGAGGAAAAACAACATCAACCTCCGAATGAACTTCCCTTGTGCTCTTTCCGGTGAGCATGGTCATTATACTTACCATTGCCCCAAAATTTCCCACTTCAAATGGATGAAAGATTCCATGAACGCGCCACGTCCTCTAGCGTCGCCTAACCCTCAGTAGGAAGCACAACAATATTTGCAACAACCACCCCCGACTGTGTTGCAAAACCCTATTCCGCACCATGGTGTGATGAATACCCAACAGGAGGTACACCCTGCCCAACCACAAATGGGACAGTATCTGTTGGCATAGGGGCAGACCCAGGGTTCAATGCTTTGACAACAGACCAACAAAACCCTAACTACTGACCCTTTCAGCAACACCTGTGAAGCAGGTGAAGTCTCACCCAAGGTAGAGGCAGGGGGGTTTATAGGCCTCAAGTGTATGTAACCAAGCTGGGACACAGATTTGTGATTACAACACTTCAAAAAGTACTTAGGAACAACATTCATTAATATATTAGCCTTATTCACATCTCATATCAACCCTAAGTACAGTTCAACACAGTAATACTAAAGATTAAGAACTCTAACCATCTAGCACATAACATTGAATCAGATCTAGCATTCACCACTAAAGCACTAAGAATCCATAGATCTATCTAACATTTAGAACATTCAATGCTCTAAATAGATTCAAATCATAAACATCATAACACAAAGAAACTCATCAACACAAGATTTACGTGGTTCACCCCAGTGTGGGGCTACGTCCACCAACTGCTTCTTCTCCTATTATTTTGCTTCAATCTCTTACATTCATATGATCCTGTGCACTAAGCCATAGATGCAAGCTTCACACTGGACAGGTGATCTGCGCACTAAGCACCAGATCCACCTTCCCAAAATTAGATCAAGGCACAAAGCCAACTCGCAAAGAGAATTACATATACAGTCTGTTGCACGAAGCAACTCAGAGATGCTTGCACTTAGCTACATACACATCACTTGTGTCAGCTACATACACATCACTTGTGTCTTGCACTTATCCCATCACTACATTTCTTGCACTAAGCACACTTTTCTTCTTCTACATTACATTCCTTCCTATATATACTTTTACATCCCTTACAAAAAGGCCTAATCATGGGTCGACATCCCAAAATCATAATACAAAAACCCTAATGAATCCCTTGATGGGTCCACAAAATAAGTGAGATCCTGCGATATCAGCTCCGCCTGGGCACTCCATCTTTGACCAGCTTGTCAAAGTCTTAAAGTGGTCAAACCTGACCAATGTTTCCTCAAAACTTGGTCGAGGGCCAACAAGCCCCCAACACTCACCCGTGACTCGTCCCGAGTCACTCAGATCTGGGAAACACTACTTCAAAGGCCTCAAGCTTAGCTCGATATGCCTCGACCTGCTGCTTCACCTGATCCTCCTGCTCAACAAGCTCCTGGATTACTTTCTCGATAATAGTCCCTTCTAGGCGTCGTTCCATTGTCACAACCACTTGGTCCAGCTACGAGCCTTGTCCTTCGATCTCTTCAAACACTGTGCAGGCTTCATCCTGCACCGGTTGGAGCCTCTGTGTGACCTCCATGACTCTTCCCTAGATGACAGTAATCTATTGTTGGGACGCACACTGTTCTTGTGATCTCTTCATTCTCTTGAACATAGTGAGTGACTTCATATACACTTGAACTGTTAGTTCCTATTGTTGCGCCTCTTGTAGCTGCGCTTCCAACTTCCTAAGATATGGATCTTCCGTGAGGCATTCGTAATTCTGTGCACTTCTCCTGCTTAACTACTTGCATTCTGAGGTGAGGGCCCTAATCCTTCCTACTGTGCTCTTAGCAGCTTCTTCCCTTTGGTCGTGCACTTCCTGCGAAGTTCTTTGTACTTCTTGGATATCCAACTCCGTTACCCTTACTTGAAGCTGCTGGATGGCCTCAGCGAGCTTCGTCACTTGTACTTCGATTGCCTCATGTTCCTCTTGTGCTGAGCCTGACACAGAGTGAATTTTTTTGCTCACTACTTCTTTGATTGCAGTCTGCTCTATGAGTAGTTGGTCCTTTTCCCTACGTTTCTTTTCCTTGTCTCCCTCGAGCATCGCCCAGAAATCATCCTTCTCATTTTCATAAGCGGTCACACAGTACCACACAACTCCTAATTGCTCCAAGATCTCTTCTTTCTCTTTCTTCAGGGCTTCTGTAACCCCTTGATCTCGTGCTTCGTGATAGTCCTTCTTGATCTCATTGATGATGTAGCTCTCCCAATTGATTTGCATCCCCTCCATGCATTTCCCCGCGAGGTCCACCATGAACCCGGTGACCTACGTGGGGTGGTTCTTTCTGACGAGCTTGCCAACTATAAGTTGGCAAACTAGGCGCATTATGCCATCCTAGATAGAAGCTACCTTGTAGCCTCACTTCCCCTTCTCAAATTTTTCATAGGCCTCCTTAATGCGTTGTTCCAGGGAGTGGTCTGAAGCCTTCCCTAGGTAGAACTATTGAGGGTCGGGTCCCAACATGCTCAGTCCCGTGATTAGGTGGATTAAAGCCAGATCCATAGTAATGCACCTGTCGAGCCATAGGTATCCTCCATGATAGCACGACAAGAGGATTTTAACACAAGCATTAACCTCCTGATGTCGGCCAAAATGAGGGATATTTAGGATGTTCAATATCATGGACTGCACGAGCTCCTTTATCCAAGACTGGGAGATTAAGCGAACCTTCTTCACAGACATTTTCATCAGGTATCTATGCGGTGCGAGCATTGCGTAGTTCTTTCTATCTCCGAGGTTGAAATCATTGTTTTTTAAGGATGTGATCTGGCCCAATTGGCTTCCAACTACTTGTATCGCCTTCAGGATGTACACGGTGATCAATGTGTACTTGAATTCCCATGGAATGCTATCGCGATTGACCGCGCCAGCCAAAGGCGATATATAATCTGACAAGATCGACGGGATCTGCTTCGCGTTAGCCAGATCGTCGCGATGCTTACTTCGCTTCTCAGTGACGGGGTTAGCATGGATAGAACATCAAGCGGTCAAAGGGGATGCCAACAATCCCCTATTTGACGATGCCTAAACACCTTCAGACATACCTCTATCATCCATATACTTCCTAACAACTTCCTCAACAGACTTCTCTAATGTAGCCTATGCGTCTAACATTCTTTCTTTTAAACGGATAGGTCGAGGTAGGCGAACAAATAGACGGGGTAAACAAAAGGATGGTGATGTATAAGTTATGAAATCTCAGCTTGAATCTCACAATCATATATCTTTTAGCAACATTAATCATGGATGGTGAAAGGTGGTCCTGACGCAGCGTCAGACGGGTTAAATAAGCGAGCATCGTAATAGATTCTTCCAACAGGAAGGACTGCTCTATCAATGCGAATCCATCCGTTATGGCACGGTCTCAATGTACCAAACACGGTCTATTCACCCATAAATGTGTTTCCTAGTCGTTCGGAGCGTCATTGTAACGATCGGGGTGCCTCCAATGGTCATATAGCTTTGACAAGGTGAAGTCCCATTTTGCGTGGTTCTGTTGTTTCGGCGAGGTTTAAATTCTGCAAACCTACCTCTTGTGAAGTCTTCTCTGTAACTTCTTGTATATTTTCTAACTTGTCTTTCTTCTTACTGAGCTTCCTTTCCTTCTTTCACATGATCTGAGTCTCTCTAACTGTTTCTGGATTTCTCTTCCCATTCTTATTCTTATTTTCTCCTATCATAGAGACTTCGCACTGCTGATGTACTCTAAAAGGGTTCAAAGTTAATATCCCTTCCCTTACTAATTCCTAGGTGGATATACTTTCTTCTTGCATGGATAGGTCCTTCAAACCTTCTTGCGCTCCAACAACTAATTCTCTTGCCTTATGTTGCTTCGACTTATCCTCTCATTCTTCTATCAGTCGATCTACTTTTCTAGCTATGAAGTCCCTTAGTTCTTGCTTTTTCTTTTCTGTAGCTTCTTCCTCTGCTTTCCTTCTGATCTGACCCTTCTTGATCTAAGTCTTTCCTAACAAAAGTGGGAAAGGGGCTATGTTCTCAACAAACCTAATAACTTCAAATTCTTCTTATGTCGTTGTTCTATGGATGATAATAGGTACACTAGTAACTCTTCCACACAAGGTTATCAACTTTCCTTTAAATAAACCTATTCTTCCCAATGAAGGTACCACAATAGGCTTTCCCAAAATTTCCCAAGTGCTTTCTATTAGAATATTCATTTGTGTTTCCTCATCCAAGGTACAGTCTATGTCGAAGTTTCCTATTCTTGTATCTATGCATTGTTTTTCTTTCATGATTTCTAGTAAACTGACATATTTGTGATCATTCACTGCTTTTTTTTACTGTACTAGTGTAGTCTTGACTTTCTCTGATCCTTTTTCTTTCTGATCTTCTAACATGCTCTTATTCTCTTGACTCATGTTCATTTGTTCAACTTTAGCAATCATCCTTGGACAATCCTCAACCTTATGACCAACAATTTTACAATAAAGACAAATAGGACCTACACCAGGGCATTCCTTAGCAAGATGTCCCAGTCTTCTACAGTTATAACATAGTGTCAATCCTCTCTTTCTCTTATAAGTTCCCCAACTTTTCTTGTACTTCACACTAGGATCACAGTGTTGGACTTGCAATCTGCAAAAAATCTTTCTAGGTTCCTGCATCCACTTATTAGTCCAAAAATTCTTTCTGTGCATAGGAATAACATATATTTCTCTAGTTCTATCAATTTTATTCAGATCAAATCTTTCTTATAACTGTACCCTAGCTTTCATATTAGGACAAAATCTATCAAACATACCTAGATCCATGCTTTTGAAACAAAAAATTTCTCTTTACTTACTCTTATTAAACACAAAGCTTTAAGATCTTACCTCCTTTCTTCAGATCAAATCTCTTTCTTAGCACAAGGTTTCACAAGTCAAGTAGAGTATTGTACACTACAAAAGAAGATCTACGCACATAGCTTCTCTTTTCTTTTACTTCAGTTCCTAGCCATCAAAGTTTCGGGGCCCGACAACAGAACCATTTGTTGGCACAGGGGCATACCTAGGGTTCAACGCTTCGACAATGCACCAACAATACCCTAACTAATGGTCCTTTCGACAACACCTGCGAAGCAGTTGAAGTCTCACCCGAGGTAGAGGCAGGGGGAATTACAGGACTCATGTGTATGTAACCAATCTGGGACACAGATATGTGATTACAACATTCATTAATATATTAGCCTTATTCTCATCACAGATCAACCCTAAGTACAATTCAACGCAGTAATACTAAAGATTAAGCACTCTAACCATCTAGCACATAGAATTGAATCAGATCTAGCATTCACCAATAAAGCACTAAGCATCCATAGATCTATCTAACATTCATAACATTCAATGCACTAAATAGATTCAAAGCATAAACATCATAGCACAAATCAACTCATCAACACAAGATTTACGTGGTTCACCCCAGTGTGGGGCTATGTCCACCAACTGCTTCTTCTTCTATTATTCTGCTTCAATCTCTTACATTCATCTGCTCATGTGCACTAAGCCACAGATCCAAGCTTCACACTGGACAAGTGATCTGAGCACTAAGCACCAGATCCACCTTCCCAAAATTAGATCAAGGCACAGAGCCAACTCGCACAGAGCATTACATATACAGTCTGTTGCATGAAGCAACTCAGAGCCACTTGCACTTAGCTACATACATATCACTTGTCTATTACACTTATCCCATCACTACATTGCTTGCACTAAGCACACATTGATTCTTCTACATTACATTCCTTCCTATATATACTTTTACATCCCTTACAAAAAGGCCTAATCATGGGTAAACCCATGGGCCAACATCCCAAAACCCTAATACAAAAACCCTAATGAACCCTTGTTGGGTCCACAAAATAAGTGAGATCCCACGATCTCAACTCCACCTGGGCACTCCATCTTCGACCAGGCTTTCGAATTCCAAAAGTTGTCAAACCCGACCAATGTTTCCTCAAAACTTGGTCATCGGTCAACAGTATCAAAACCCTGAAAACCCACCAGATCACAATATCATCCTCACTAGCGAAGAAGAAGTTCTTATGCAAATGCACAGTCATCAATACATCGCATCCCCTGAAGCTACTCCTACCACTTTGGAAGCAACTCCAACTATAGCCAGACCACCCTTGATGATTCCACGCCCTAACATTGAACTCATCATTCGTATCTCTCGCATCCCATTACGACAGAATGTAAACAACCCTCAAGCTAGGGCGGCACACAGTTTTAGTCTGGTTGATGACTTGGCACAATCTCCTGCAGCCATGTCAGTATTGGAGGTTCTCCAAACCTGTCCAACTCAATGGAAATATTTAATATCTGCCTTGGGGGCAGTCGACCCAAATGATACTAGACTCATGACATTTGATCTCGATTGTGGGGAACCTCATCTCCTTGCTTTGGTATCTTTCTAGATACCAGTCAAGATTCAGAACATCACAGTTCATCGATGTATCATTGATGAAGGTGCATCCACATGTATCATGTCCAAAATCGTATGGAAGAAACTTGGCTCCCCTAAGATAATACCATCTTCCATCACTTTAAGAGCCTATGATGGTCAACCATCCTCCCCTGAAGGGCTCTTTCAAAATTACCCCATTGAACTCGGGGGAAAAACCATCCTTATCGACATTGAGGTTATTGATGCCCCACTTGATTACAACATCTTGTTTGGACGTAGCTACATGTACGCTATGAAGGCAATGGTCTCTTCTTTATTTTGAATGATGATGTTCCCCCACAACAGGAAAATCATCACCATTGACCAAGTTTCAGATTACAAGCCTAACCACTCCTCAAACATCGACAACATCTTACCTCTTGTCCATACTAGTTTCGACGCATATCCACTCATGGATATGGGCCCTAGAATTTTCAAAGACCCATCCTTGCTGGGGGAATACCATGGAACACCACCGCTCATACATCCATCCACACAAGTGTGTGTCATAGCTTCTAATAGAACTGAAACCAGAGATGCCATTCCTCCCTCCGAGACTTCTCCACCCCTCGATGTCCCACTAGTTGAAGAAATTATACTTCAGGAATTACCTGAAAACCCTATGCCACCACCTATCCCTGATTTCACCCTTCCCTAGGGGAAAATCCCGGTTTGGGAGACAATTCCCCAAGACATCACTCATATTCCCTTCTTCTACCCCCCACCATGAATACAAGATTTTCAGGTGGTTGCAATGCTTACCCTTCCCAACATGGTGCTCTCCATTCAAGTATGGTATCTACACCCACCCGCGATGGTTCCTCAACCATCCCTCCCTCCCCAATCAGAGGGAATCTCGATGTAGATTCCAGTACTAACTCCGACCACACCACCCTCACCCCCAATCGCCAGCACCATCGCTATGGCTAGGGGAAGGCATAATAAGAAAGAACCCACCGCTCCACTTCCTCCATGAGTTCAACCTCCTTGTGCACTATGAAAACGAGAGGGAAACCCCACTAATAGATGTCCTTCTCTTTCTGAGTTACACAATTTGATCCAACTCCCTTGAGAAACCACATCGCTCATCGATTCACCAAGCACACCTAGTACTACCACAACATCCCCTACTACTGGCAGTAAAGGGCTGCGAACCAAATTCATGTGTGCCATCTGTTCAAAATATGGCCACTATACCCATCATTGCCCAACTCTACCTCATTTTTGACAGACATTGACGACAGTACGCCAAATATTTCAGAAAGATCCCTCTCCACCCATGTCATTGGGTACCCACATCACTGAAATCCATTATGTCACAACCTCAGTCAACGAATGGATGAGGTTCCCTTGCTCTCTTTGTGAATCACTTGATCATTTCCCATACCAGTGTCCTTTGATCATTGAATACATGCGTCATCAAATGGCCCTTATTCAAAATCCTCCAACCAACTCACTTCATGTGATGCAAGTGATTCCGCCTATTCCTTCTCCAAATATTGTTCACATCATGTCCCTTGAACCTAAATCACTTCCCATCCCTCCATGGTTCATGGATAGACTGTCTGAGGATTTTCCCCTAAATCCTCCCATTTATCCAGTTCATTTCCCCTAGGAAATATTACCCTCGACCACAGTTTACAATCCACAATGTTTGGACATTTGGTTTTTGTCAAGCACGCCATCGCACCATAGTTTCAATACCCCCTCTACGTCTTCACCACCTAAAGACAATTACACGGTGACAGTCACCGATGTTACTTCCCCGGATCCCCTATATTCTCACATTTTCCATTGCGACAAAGATATCCTGGAGGAACTAACTACCCCCGATTTCCCATGGAATGTGCTCCATCACATAACACTTTTTCTCTCACAGGAATCCTTTGACCCTCCTATCCAAGCCTCCATATGTGCAATCAAAACCAAGGATTTTATTCCATTAGGGAATATAGACTGGTTCAACAGCCCTATCCCTGCCCCCCATGCTTTTGAAGAAGGAAACATGGCCAACATTTCCCCCACTATCAAAATCGGCATATCCATCAAACCAGGAATCATAGAGGAAATCACCATTGGCATTGCATGCTCCCCTTAGGAACTCACAGCTTACAAAGCTCTCTTTCAGGAATACCGGGGAATTTTTTCCTGGTCATATATAGAGATGCCTGACCTAGATCCTTCTATCGTCGAACATCGTTTTGACACATGGTATGATGTCACCCCAATATGTCAAAATAAATGACCACTTCACCCATCCAAATCCACGACTATCAAAGCCGAAATTGAAAAACTACGCACTGCAAGTTTCATATACCTCATTGCATACACGTCATGGGTCTCCAACCCTGTCCCTGTTAACAAAAAAAAGGGCACTATTCGCATCTGCACTGAATTTCGCGGTCTCAATCATGCTTGCCCCAAAGACAACTTCCCCACACCTTTCATCGACCAAATTATCGATTACTATGTAGGCCATGAGGCCTTGTCTTTCATGGATGGGTTCTTTGGCTACAATCAAATCCAAATCCATCCATCAGATCAATATAAAATCACATTTACCACCCCATGGGGTACTTTTTCTTATCGTGCCATGCCTTTTGGACTAAAAAATGTCGGTTCTATGTTCCAAAGGGCCATGAATTATGTTTTCCATGATCTCGCTCACATCATTCTTTCATACTTGGACAACCTCATTGCTCGATCTAAGAAACGAACTCAACATTTAGATGACTTATGAGTTGTCTTTTAATGATGTCACCAGTAAAATATTCGCTTGAACCCCCTCAAGTGTGTATTTTGCGTCACCGTCGGATGCCTCCTGGGGTTCATAGTCTACCAACACGACATCACAGTGGACCCCCTCAAGGTCTAAGCTATCACAGAAATTCCACCACCTAGAATTTTGCGCCAACTGTAGAGCCTACAAGGCAAATAAAACTTTTTACGACACTTTGTCCCAAATTACGCCACTCGCAAACACGACTTCCTTCGCTTACTACGACATGATATCCCTTTTCGATGGGATGAACATGCCCAAACCAATTTTGATGATTTAAAAGCGGTGCTATCCAATGCCCCTTTGATCATTCGTTCCGACTATGATCGCGATTACATCCTCTACTTGTCGGCCTTATCCGTCTTAGTAGCAGGAGTTATCGTCCAACTAGGGGATGATGGCCGCGAGCATGTTATTTATTACATCAGTAAAAATCTTTCAGGACCACCCCTGAAGTACAATCATGAGGAGAAACTAGCCCTTGCAATTGTCCTCGCAGTCCAGAAACTGCGTCATTATATCTTGCTTCGCACTACCAAAGTCGTGCAAGATTCCAACCCTATGCAGTACTTGCTTAGTCGACGGTAGATTAATGGAAAATTTGCTTGATGGATCCTCATCCTTCAGGAATACGAACAAGACTTTTCAACTCCCAAAAGAAAGAAAGCCCTCATCCTCGCCTACAATGCAGGAGGATGAGACCACTAACCTGTTGCTCGCAACTCCTGGATCGGTCAGCTTGAACTCTCGTAATCGCCAAATCTTCTCTAAATCCTCTTGTCAACTCACTATGGCAGCAGGTACAAATGAGGTGGCATTGCGGGCCCCACATCCATATATAGTCCCTTTTTCCAAACTTCCACACTCAATTACAGGAGCTCAGAGTCTCTGTTTTCCAATCCATCTTTAGCCACAGGATCAAGTTCCCGCCACCTACACAATCACATTCTCTATGTTACCATCTACACTTAGGACCCAGGGTAACATTTGTCTCACATTACATCTAGGTACGCATGCTCATATTCAAAATGATCAAATAATTGTTATATGATCTTCATCTTTAGATATTGTTCACGTCAGGTATTCGGTTTTCATGTGTGCAGGTACTTGGTCATCACCACGCAACACAACCCCTTTAGGCATATAATTGACACTGGTATGTAATCATTCCCTCTGAATATCAATTTCATCTCCCAGCGATACCCTACGACATTTTCCCTTAGGGTCCCCACATCCGGCTCTGGAGTACTACCACCTCCGCTGCATTTTAGTACTATCACCCGATATCACTCTCCCCCACATGAGTTGTCTCATTCATAGTCCTCTGTGGCATTTTGACACTCATGCTACTTTCACCCCCTAGGGATGGGAGTCCATATAGTCTTACACATTTTTGAGAATTAGCCACATACTCCTTCTCATGATTTTGCTAGCTTTCCCAAAGGACTCCCAAGTTACCTCGTCACGGTTCTTTTTTGACTGCGCCTCCACAGTATCATTAACCCTCCATTTCATCCACAATCAGTTTTTCCATCTGCAAATTTCCTCCCATTCATTTAACTCATACAGAAACCCACCAATGGGGCCCCCACCCTCCACCAGATCTTCACGCAACTTGAGCCCTCACCGGCCAAGACATCTTGCCCCGGGGCACCCGTTTATGTATATGTACACTCATCCCAAATTATTCTTTATTTATTTGGTAATTGTAAAATGAATTTGTTTCCCACATTTACTTAGCTTTTTGTCATCACCCATGATGACCTTCTTTTTCCAGCAAATCAACTCATGTCTCCCTTGGTTTGGGCATTCACTATCCTCTACTCATATTGAAATCGTCCATAAAACCCCGAGTATCCCATAGTATATGTACCCTTGATATTTGATTTGTCTACCTTGTCACGCCTCTAGTACAATTTAACCCCATGTCTCATCATCCCCCTGACACTAGATATAGTTTCACAGTTTTTGCCAATCACCCTTCAAACATACCCCCAACCAAGGGTATTCTTGAGTCTCCTCATGTCTTTACTTCATTCATGTTTCTTATCAGTTCATGATCTTATCCAGTGGATTTCATGAAGCCCTTTTTCTTCTTGGAGTCACATCTCCCTTTCTGTCGACATCAACATAGTTTCCAAAAGGGCGGAAATATCTTGACTCTCATTACCTTTACAATAAGAAGTCTCAGATGACACAGAGAGAACCATCATTTCTCTTTGCTGTCATTGACCCCCATAACATTCGACTTCGACACAATATCATGTTACGATGGGTCTTACTATGTGATTATTGCGGTTGTTTTATACTATCCGAAGACCTCTAAATTTGTTAGGACATCAATGCCTCTGAGTCATCGACACTTCTAACATGTGTCTTTTCCTCTTTTCAGAATATGTTCACCATCAGAATTTTCATTTGTTGTTATCAAACCACCCTGAAGGGCACTGTAACTATATACATTAGCATACAACTTAAGTTACTGTCTTACATTTTTGAGTTACATGACATGAGCATGGGGCTTTCTTGCCTCGTTTGTATACACATTTTATTTCTCTACCTAGAGAAAGGTTTGGGTCCCATGGTTTCCCCTCTCCCTCCGATAGGATCACTCTTGCAGTTCTTATCAACACTCTTCATTACAATGGTACTCTCCGTAGAAGAAACAATATTGATGTATTTTGGCTATATGTATGATCCTAACCTCACACATCAGGGGGCATCTGTTATCACTGAAATTTCATTCGCAACATTGCATGCAAATGGTTACAGAAATACAACATCTCCAAACACCTATTAGTTCACCTAAAACAACAAAAATGTATTTCCAAGGGGAAAAAACTATACAACTGGTCAAAAAGTTGACATGCATTGAAACACTAAAGGAAGCGCAGACACAGTGTGCGGGCCAAAGAAGCCCATAGAGCACACAATGTGCCATATGCGTGACTATGGACGAGAAAAGCCATGCATTCCAGTGAACGATGCATTGATGGTTCTTGTCGGCCCCTCACCCACTTCTGGACCAGCTCCCAACTTTATTTGACCCTCAAATCTGAGATGAATCCGAATGGGGGGCTGGTCAAAGACCTAAGGTACCCTAAAGGACCTCATGTCCACGCTAAGAACCAGTTGGATATTTCCTCAAAGACATGCTATAAATGGAGGCCATGGGTTCACTAATAATTTAAGAATCTCATAGTATTGTTATGCTGTCTCTATCCTCCCTCAAGAAACCTCTTTTCTTCTTGGAGCATTCTAGCAACATCTCAATAAGCTATTCACCTCACATCTTGAGGGAATAGGATTGGATTTCTTCACCATTTTTTTTCTAGTTTATCATTGTAAGAAGAGATCTCAAATAGGGGACTCAAGAGCCCTCCCAAGGAGGAAGAGGGGATCCATAAGTCCCCCTTTCTCTACGGTGTTTACCAACTACTATAGTTTTCCATTAGTGGCATAATCATTGGTCATATGGTTGATTGATTTTGGTTAAAAGTTTCTTACGAATTTTAGTTTTATTTCCTTAGTTATTTCTTTAGTTGTTTCTAGTTTAGTTGTTTGTTTATTTCATGTGCTTGGATTTTTTAATTCATACACTAATCTCTTTCTTGTCTAGCGGGACCAACTAGACTTGTAAGTGCCCTTGTTTTGCTCACCCAAGTGATGAAACAAACACAACAAGGAGGGGCCACACATTGTTGTGTTTGCATACTCCATGGTTGAGAATCATATTGCATGGAAGGGTTATTCCAATATGAATTGATGTATTGATATTGGTATTGAATCTTACCTTGAGGTTTGGTTTTTCAGGGTAACATTTGAGAGGAAAAGCATAACTGCTCCAGTTCCTCAGATTTATTATAGATAGCCTTCGGTCCTGGTAAGGATGGACAATTGTAGGTAGCATGGTTCTCACTGCATATTCTACAAAGCTAGATTTGATCTAGCAGACATTCTTTCCATGGGTGCTTTGTTTTTCACTTGGGGAAAATGATGGCCAAATCACATTTTGTTTCTTCTTTCTTCTTCTTCATTTGCAGTGTATCTAAATGAGAGCTTAGAGAAATAAGTATATTAGTCTTGAAGTATTCTAGCATGTTCTTGATCTCTTCTCTTGTAACTCCACATCCAGTAGTCTTTCCAATTATTTTCAGTATATCTCTTGGTCCTTTGCCTTTTTTTTAAGTGCCTCTAGAATATTTACAACAAATTTCCTAGATATTATCATATTTTAACTGAGAGACATCTCCTCCACCCATTAGGTTGATAAGTTATATGCAAGCATCTCGAATTCCTCTCAGAAATAAGACACGTTGTGTCTCAGAATCCAAATCTCCTTGCCTTTCCCTTTGTATATTATAATTGAATTGTTCGACATAATCCTCAAGGCTCTCATCTTTGTATTTCATCATCCTGAATACTTCCTCCCTTCTTTCCTTATCGACTTTACAATAATCTTGGTATTTTTCTAGAAATTTCTCCATCATCTGGTCCCATGTATGGATGTTTTCCATTCCAAGGCCCATGAACCAACATAGTGCAACATCCTTGAGTGTGGCATGGAAATTTTTTAATTTCTGGGTGTCCAACACCTAATCAAATATTTTTCATAGTACATCAAACTCAAAGAGGATGGTGTCGGGATCTTCTTTAGACAAACCATGGAAATTCGACAAGGATGAATGAGGGATGTTCTTCATTCAATCTTCTAATTGATAATCCAAAAGTAGAGGCTTCTTCCTTGAAAATTTCATGTGTCGTTTCTCTCCTCGGGCTATCTTTTGTCTCTAAGGGTACCTCAGGAAAGATCAATTCCTCGGAGTTGTATTGTTCATTAATCATCCCTTCTGAAAGTTGAACCTCTGTGTGCATAGATCCCTGTACCATCTCAAAATAATTGAGCAGAGGTCTCAGGTCTCCTCTTGGAAATGGAAATTGTTGTAGGTGATAGATAATTTGGTTGATCGTGCTCCTTTCCCTCTTGTGATTGACCTGCATTGTTAGTTTTTTGGGAGTTATGGGATGAACTAATAGTTATACCTTGTTGATCTCTAACTTTGTGCATAGAAAATATTAGAAAAAAATTCTATGAATTTCTGGAAGAAAATCATATCACTAAATATACTGGAATGAAAAATCCACACAAAGATAACATGTACTCTTTTTGACAGTTCCCCAACAACGACGCCAAAAATGATAGACTTTTCAATTACTTCCTAATTAATTTAGTCAACAACTAAAGAGTTGTACATTTAATTATCAATGTGAGGTTGTATCCCACTAACGAACAATCATGCATTGTATATGAAAGTGTACTACTGTAATTGTTACTGAGTTGTAGTAATTTTAATGTCACAAATCAAGATTTCAAGATGCTCAATTAAGTCACCAATCTACTCCATTTCTTGAATTGTAGAAAAATAAATGTCACACTTGCAGGAAAAGGAAATCACACTTGCGAGAAGTAAATCAAACTTGTAGAAAGTAAATCACACTTGCAGAAATTAAATCACACTTGCAGAAAGTAAATCACACTTGTGGAAAATAAATCACTCTTGCAAAAAAGAAGGCTATGCTAATATATAATGGTGACTTGCTCAAGTATAATGGTTATCTTGACTTGCTGTAACAATTATGTGTTCATACATCCAATGACAATTTACAAAACCAATGTAATATCAATCCCAAACTATTGATGAATAAAACTGTCACAAATCTAAAAAGAAGCAGAATAAAGTATAGTTGTAAGAAGAGATACAACAACGAAGCTACAACAAAAAAGTTACAACGACGCAAGTTGCAACAACAAAGCTTCAACACAAAAATTACAACAATGCGAGTTGCAAAAACGTCTGAGATTACAAACTTGCATAAATTGAATCAACATATAGTTGCAACTTAATATTATAGAATCCACAACATAAAGAAACTAGATATTGACCACACCTCACTTGCAACTATCTGTTTACGAAATCTGGAATTGCAGTAATATAAAGAGATAAAATGACTACGAAATTAAATGAACAATAATGAAATTTTAATCCTACTCTTAATGTACATGCAATACTTGACTAAGAAGGGGGCCCTACCCCCTTAGACAAGGCACTGGTCCACAAAATTAGAATCACACAAACACTCAACACATCATCATGCAGACAAGAGGAGATAATGAAATTATATTGCCAAAGTCTTAACTTTTACAACACAACCATATGTTATCACCATAATTATTCCCTAAGATCAAGGAAAGATGGGTTTTTGTACAATACATTCAAAGCCTAAATAAAACAAGGGGATGGATGGATAACCATGGGAATCAAGTTGTTCATCCATTTACATTGATATTGCTAATTTTTGGAAAATATTGGGCATATGCTCACTTGGATCAATTGGGAGACAGTTGGTAGGAAAATTAATCTCTCTTTTGGCTGTCCACTTTCCTTTTGCCACCTTTCTATTGTGAGTAGTGATCTTGACCAATGGTTGTAACACTGACTGATGTGTTGGCAGACTTTGTCTTGGAGTTGCAACAACAATATCATACTCAAAATTACAACCACTGTATCGTGCTTGAAGTTGCAACACTTGTAGAGGAGATGCATCTCCCACGAGGAGTTGCAACCACTGTAATTGTTCGTGCATAGTGATGTAAGTACATAGTGATGTAAGTGCAATAAGGTAAAAATTTTGTTTAAGAAATATGTAAGAATAGAATAAAAATGGCATATGGGAGCAGATTCATACCTATGTGGAAAAATGAGACAAACTGGATAAGGAAGATATAAAAAAGAGTATGCACAATGGAAAATGATAAGGAAAAAAATATTGAATAGGTGCTTAAAGTATGCCAATTTAAGTACATGTCAATATGTAAAATAAATTTTGTCAAAAGGTTCATATTGGAATTTTCTGGGATGGTTAAGTCCACTCACAATTTGTTGAAGACAAACCAAGATTTTTATTCTACAAAGGACACCAAGAAGGTCTTCAATGATATCAAAGAAGCCATATCTTTATCTTGTTTCTTTGCCAAACCAAATTTCCCAAAATATTTTATCATATGTATTACTATTATAGGAAAACTATTTAAGTTACCCCTCTACAAAAATATGAATTTTATTTTGAAAAACCTATTGCTTTCACAAGTCAAAGTATTTTTGAGTCCAAAATAAAGTTCTCACTAATGGACAAGCATGTATTTTCCTTGATCAAAGCCATATAAAAAAATTTCCACTTCATCCTTGAGAAACACACTAATTTAAAAGTCCCTTTACAAGTTGTTAAAGTTTTATTGTCACAAACTTTCCTCTCATTAAAGATAGCTCATTGGTTGGCTAAAATAAAAGATCATGATTTCAAGATTTCCATTTCTCATATAATTAAAGGATAAGAATTAGCTTTACATTTATCTTAGCATGTTGGGTGATATATTGAAGCTAGTCGTGATGATGATTCTCCATCTTCCTTGTCTGTTGTTGATCCTGAGAATGTGGATGTTGTTGACCACCCTTGGTATCATGACATTATATATTATTTACAGAATGAGCAATGATCTCCTCACCTTGAGAGTCATGAAAGAATAAGGTTAAGGTTTAAGGCATTGAAGTGTATCATCTTAGTTACTTTACTTTTTCATAGATCTATAGATGGTATGCTCTTATGCCGTATTGATGAAAAAATTGCTTAAATCATGTTGAAATTCATTCATGGCATGGCCACCCAATCATTACATATTGGTGGGAATTTCATTGCCAATACCACTACCCATAAACTTATTTGAGATGATTATTGTTGGCCTTTTGTTTTTTGTATTTGTCAATGTACAATTGTTAGATATAATTTTTCTTCCCTACCCTTGAAGCATGTTGTCCCAATTTTCCTTTTGCAAAGTGTGGATTGAACTTCATTGGTCCAATCATTCATTAATATTCAGTTGATCGTGTTCTTAATATTTTATCTATTTAATAATTCACTAAGTGGTATAAAGACATCCCATTAAAGAATGATAAAGATGAACATATAAATGATTTAACATTTTCTTCCAATTTGGTTTATCATTAGGAATTATTTTTGATAATGGGCCTACCTTCATTTATGGGAAGTGTTATCACTGAATTTTTGTCTGCAACATCGCATGCAAATGGTTACAGAAATATAACACTCCCAAACAACCATTAGTTCACCGACAACACCAAAAATGCATTTCCAAGAGGCAAAAACTATACAACTGGACACAAATTGACATGTGCTAAGTCACTAAAGGAAGCACGTGCACAATGCACGGGCCAAAGAAGCCCGTAGAGCGCACAATGCGCCATATGCACGACTGTGTACGAGAAAAGATGCGCACTCCTGTGAATGACAAATTTATGGTTCTTTTCCACCCCCAAACCACTTATGGATGATCTCCCAACTTGATTTGACCCTCATATCTGAGTTGAATCCGAATGGGGGGCTGGTCAAGGACCAAAGGGTGCCCTAAAGGGCCCCTTGTTCACACCAAGAACCAGTTGAATAATGCCTTGAAGACATGCTATAAATGGAGGTAATGGGTGCACTAATAATTTAAGACTTCTGTAGTATTGTTATCCTACCTCAATCCTCCCTTGAAAATCCTTTTTTCTCTTTGGAACATTCTAGGAACATTCCAATAGGCCATTTCACTCACCTCTTGAGGGAATAGGCTTGGATTTCTTCACCATTTTCTTTCTAGTTTATCATTGTAAGAAGATATTTCCATTAGGGAACTCAAGAGCCCTCCCAAGGAGGAAGAGGGGATCCATAAGTCTTCCTTTATCTACGATGTTTTTCCAAATAATATAGTTATCCATTGGTGGCATAATGTTGGTCATTTGGTTGATTGTTTTTGGTTCAAATTTTCTTATGCATTCTAGTTTTATTTCCTTAGTTGTTTTAGGTTTATTTACTTGTTTATTTCATGTGCTTAGATTGTCTAACTCATGCACTAACCTATGTCTTGTCTAACAGGCCCAACTAGACTTGTAAGTGCCCTTGTTTTTCTCACCCAAGAGACGAAACAAACACAACAAATTGGCGAACATACTGGGGACTAGGTATCAATTTCCTCCCTATTTTGGATTTTAGAACATTTCTTTTTGACCCATTTACCTTGCAGGTACCAAAAGTGGCCTAGCCTTACCTTCCAAGAGCCAAGTTTGGAGTTGGAGGAGGATAATTCCACTCAAAATCTCCCCCCCCCTGACGTGTATCAGAATGTGCGTGGGTATTTCAACCCACAAACGCGCATTCAACACATTGTGCACCCAAAGTACTATGTTCTCTACGCATTCTACTTATGTACACCAAAAGGTATTATGTTCTTTGTGCACTATGCGCCCACTATGCCTCTGTCCGAACTGTAACCCGCACACTTGTCTAGAATATGAAAATTGTAAGTATTTGTGTGATGATTTGAAGGCCTCTAGCCTTCAAAATATTTTTTTCATGCAATTTGTAAATGCACTCCACTTATATTCCTTTCCCACATAAAAGGTTAGTCAAACATAGGCACTTAGGGGGTAAAAAGAACCATATTTCTCCTCTTTTTCTTTGGTTTTCACATGGATGACTTGTTTTGATTGTAAAATTTAAGTTGAGATTATTTGCTATCACATATAAAAGCACTTGCATTGGGACCAAAAATCAACTTTAATCATTGAGTATGCTCTTCTCTCGCACCATAGAGCGATCTTGATAATCATAAAGGTGGTTAAGGGGACATTTCATCTCCCTTAACAAAATATTTAGGAGAGGACAAAGCCCCCCTAGTGTTCCTCTTAGTTTTTTTGAAAATCATCTTAAATTTGTAAGGGCCCATACATGCCCACATGTTGCAAACTTATGATAGTTTCTTGAGAATTACTTTCTTATTTTACATCACTAGGAGAGTTTAAAGATCATAGTAGTGGGACCATACATTCCCACATGCTTGCAATCTAGGATGGTTTTTCAAATATTTCTTAGTGTAAACAACATTAGGGAGTTTAAAGGATTGGTAAGGACCCATATGTCCACATGCTAGTTCTTTAGGGATTTTAAAATTCCACAAGGTTGCACCAATGAAATCTAGAAAGATAGGTAACCAAGATTTGTAAGGACCACATGAATCCACATGTTGCAAATTTACAACTAACTTATTAAAATTTGGCACATTTTATCACTTGCTCACACACAAAGTCACTCCTCACTCACATAATTTCATCTTGAATTGTGGAGGTTGAAGTAGGTTTTCTCCAAAGGAATTCCAAAACATCCCACTATCTCTTGAAGAAATTATCCACACCCACTTAATTCAAATGAGATTGGTTCACACCCCCAATCTCTCAGCCCACCACATCTAAATTTTTTCTAAAAAACTCACTAAGTTTTCCTCCACAAGAGGTGCCAAAACAAATGTTTTAGTCTAGGTAGGATCTTGAGGTTAGGCATCCAAATAACCCCCCGTTATCTGGTTCTCGCATTTTCAAACATTAGAAGTTGACAAATAGGGAACTTTAAAATCATCAAAGTCAAGTGTTCCTAAAACCATAAGGAAGGGAGATACCCATGAAGGGTTGAAGGCCGAGGTCCAGTTGTTCTGTGCATCCCCCCTTGAGTCACCCAACTCTTGGAAGGGATCTAGCCTGTGACCCATTTCTGAGGCCGAAAATCTAAATGTCGCACTTTGACCGAGGTACCTAGTGGCCAAATTTAGGACATCCACCCAGGTGGAAATTGTGGGCTACAATTGCACCTTGATCAGATTTTGTGTGGCTATTGGGAAATATCGCCATCTCTTTCAATATATGCACCCTCTACCCCTCATTATAATTGATTGTTTCATCCTTCAATAGTTCCTCTTCCGGTGGCTTCAGACCCCACTGTTGAGTGCTCTTGGAAGGTCCAGTGTTATTCGAGAGGAAGGACGATATGTCTTTTTAGGAAACAAGCATTTGTTTTCTTTGTTCTCCCACATGGACACAATACACCTACCCACACATATGCTTATTTACAGTTTATTTATGTATGATGCTCATTTGATTACATGCGATTGTGAGATATATTGTGAAGGTCCAAAATTATACAAGTCTCTTGTCCATTTATTGCTCTCATCACCATTTGCACACATTCACTTTGATAGTCGGACATCATAGTGGACCCACAGAATCCCCGTTGTTCTAGATGCTTGCAGAATCTCCCGCCTATTCTAGGAGTTCCTAGTCTTGCTGACTCACTGTAATATTCCAGATATAAAAAGTATGCAGAATAGAAATAAAATGCTAGAAATTGCAGATAAACAACAATATAACTAGAATAACACCACAAATAATACTGAAATGATAACAGAATAACACCAGAAAGAGCACTTTGATTACTGATAGCAATGTTCAAAATCCTCTTCAAGGGGGAAATCTCCAGTTGAGCATAGGTCTATTACAATAATATCCAAGCTAGGGTTTTCATACCCTCGAATCCTATTTATACTAAATATGTCTATCAAAAGAACCATCTAGAGGAAGATCCTTCTAGAAGCAGAAGCTTCTATTAGGTCTTCTTAGATTTGACTTATTCTACTTTATTGCAAGGCCTTATTAATATTGACCTTTATTACATCTGAATATATTGTTCTACCTACGTGAGGGTTAGGTCCCTAACATGTCCTCCTCCTTAAAAATAGGCTTGTTCTCAAGGCTTGAGATGTGGAAATTGTTGTAGAATGGTAGTTGGTTCCCAAGTGGCATCTACTAGAGTTGTATCTTTCCACTGGACTAACACTTCCTTGATGGTTCGTTGATGCAGGTGATGCTCATGCTGGTCCAAAACTGCTTGTGGTTGTAGCCAAATAGATCCTTCTTCTTTCAACCTGGGAAGGTTGGTTTGAATTTGGCACTTAGTTCCAATCACCTTATTTAAGCATGAAACATGAAAAACAGGATGTGTCTTAAAATGACTGGGCAAAGCTAACTGATAGGCCGTGTGTCCCACAAGCTTGAGAATGGTACAAGGACCATAAAATTTGGGCGCTAACTTCTGACAATGCTCATCCTTGAGGGAATTTTTCTTGTAAGGTTACAGTCGAAGAAACACTTGATCCCCTTCTGCAAATTGACGTTCAGAGCGACCTTGATATGCTTGTTGCTTCATGTGATTCTGTTCCATGACCAAATTCTCTTTGAGGGTACGAAGAATAACCTCTCGAACTGTAAGCATTTGGTCAACCACCTGGACCTTTGAGACATTTGGTAAGTATGAGAGAATTGAAGGTGGATTTTGTCCATATACCACTTCAAAAGGAGTCATGCGGGTAGTTGTATGGTATGAAGTGTTGTACCACCATTTAGCTAGGGGTAACCATTGAGCCCACTGATTTTTCTTTTCTGATGCAAAACACCTCAAACATGTTTCCAAACACTTGTTGACAACTTCAATTTGACCAATAGTCTGGGGATGATAAGCTGTGCTGAGATGCAATTGGGTGCCTTGTCGCTTGAACAATTCTTGCCAAAAATTACTGGTGAAAGTTGGGTCATGATAAGAAACAATAGAATGTGGCATGCCATGAAGCTTGAAGACCTGATCCATGAAAATTTGAGACACAATGGATGATGCAAATGGGTGTTTAAGAGCACATAAATGAGCATACTTGGAAAGGTGATCAACAACCACCATGATGACTGATTTATTTCCCGATTTGGGTAAGCCTATAATAAAATTCATAGAGATATCCCTCACAATAGTAGGTGGAATAGGAAGTGGTTGTAGTGTGCCAGGATATTTCACTGTTTTTCCCTTGTTGCATTGACACACATCACATTCAGCGAAAAAATTACAAATGTCTTGTTTCATACCATTCCAGAAAAAATGACATTTGACCCAGCTGTGGGTGTAGCATGAAGCTCAGAAAGTAACGTGGATTTGAGTTTTAATTGTTTACTTAAATACAAATGGCCTTTGTATCGAAGCTCATCATGGAGCTAAGAGTACCTTGGAGAAACTAGAGAATTGGAATGCAATTGTTGTATCATATGCTAACTTTTGGGATCGTGTAGCCATTCCTGGCGAACGACTTGGATCCAATCTGGTACAATGAAGGAGAGAGAAAAAAGGGATCCTTCATCTTCATATTTTTTGGGAAAGTGCATCCACAACCACATTGTCTTTTCCTTTCTTGTAAATGATCTCGTAATCATATACAAAGAGCTTAGTCACCCATTTTTGTTGCTATTGGGAGGAAATGCGTTGTTCCGGAAAATACTTAAGGCTTTGATGGTATGTATTAATTTGGAAGCGTTTCACTAATAGATAAAGGTGCCACAGATAAACGACATGCATAATAGTCAACATTTCCTTTCCATAGATTGATTTGCCCAGATTTCATTTAGAAAGTTACTTACTGGTAAAGGCTAAAGGCCGACCCTCTTGCATAAGGATAGCGCCAATTCCTTTACCTGAAGAATCACATTCCAGGACAAAGGTCTTTGTGAAATCAGGAAGGGCCAAGATTGGATTTGTGCACATGGCCATCTTAAAGGTTTGAAAATATTGAGCAGCTACTGGAGTCCAAGTGAAAGAGTTATTTTTTAGGAGTGCAGTGAGAGGTGCTGCAATCTTTCCATAATTCTTGACAAACTTGCGATAATAACCTGTTAAGCCCAGAAATCCACACAAGCTTTTGAGAGTCTTTGGGTGAGGCTAGTCTTACATAGCTTCAATATTTTTAGGATCCACCCTGACGTCGTCCTTTCCAACCAGATGACCTAAGTACTGAACTTCTTAGGTTCCAAAAGCACATTTAGACTGTTTAAGTAAAAGTTTGTGCTGAGAGAGAAGATGGAGAACTTGATTCACATGAGAAAGATGGTATGTCTAGGTTTTACTATAGAAGAGGACATCATCAAAGAAAACTAAGAAAAAATGACGGAGAAAAGGACGAAAGACATGATTCATGAGGCTTTGGAAGGTGGAGGGGGCATTACACAAGCCAAAGGGCATGACCAAAAACTCATAGTGGTCCTCATGAGTTCTAAAGGAAATCTTAGGAATGTCTACCTCTTTCATACGTATCTGGTGGTAGCCAGAACGAATATCAAGTTTAGTAAAGAACTGGGCACCACTCAATTCATCCAAGAGGTCATCAATGAGAGGAATGGAAAATTTGTCTTTAATGGTGAGTTTGTTGAGGGCACGAAAGTTAGGACACATTCGCCAAGAACCTTCTTTCCTCAGGACCATGACCACAAGAGAAGAGTAGAGGCTCATACTAGGGCGGATAATGCCTGTGTTAAGGAGTTCCTGAATCATTTTCTCAATTTCATTTTTTTGGGAAAAGGGGTGACGATATGGGAAGATATTGGGAGGAAGGCTTCCTGGTAGAAGGGGAATGGAATGATCATGAACACCACGGGAAGGAGGGAGTCCCTGAGGAGTGGAAAATACCACTTGATGTTTATAAAGGATGGATTGGAGGTCTTGCGGCACCGAGGGTGTCTCAATTGCTTGTATTGAATGGAGTTGGGCAATAATGCTAGAATGACCTTTTTTGAGCAGTTTTTCCATGCGATGGGAACTAATGATCTCATGTGAACTGGTGGTGATGCCTTGGAACTTATATTGTTGGCCCTCCTGGTCGAATTGCATGGTTAATTCCTTAAAATCCATTAGAATGGGACCCAAATTCCTTAGCCACTCTGCACCCAACACAATGTCACAACTGCCCATGTTGATAACAAACATATGAGATTTCAGGTGGTAGTCACCAATTTGGAGACACACATTTTCACAACGCCCTCCACATTTCATGGAGCCACCATTGGCAATCATTATTTGGAAATTATTGACTGTATGGATATAGAAATGAGTTTCTTGGGAAATTTGCCGATGAATAAAATTATGGGTGCTTCCACTATCAACAAGAATGATGACCTTCCTATGCTTGATGTAACTGATTAGCTTGAGGGTTTGGGGAGTAGAGAATCTAGTGAGAGCATTTAAGGAAATGACCAGTTCTACTTCGGGAGGGTCTGAGGGAGGGGTTATGTTAGTGGTTTCAGGTGACTTAGGCACAGGGGGAGTTTCAACATCCTCTTCCAAAATATCCTCCGATATGGCCATACAAATATTTTGTTCCTTACACTTGTGGCCCAAAAAATATTTGTCATAACAATTATAACAAAGTCCTTTGAGTTGGCGTTCAACCATTTCAGCCCTAGTCAATTTTTGGATCTTTAGTGGAGCAGAGGGGGCAGTGGGATTTACTGGTTTAGTGCGAGGAATAAAGGAGGGTTTCCGGTTTTGAGAAGATACAACCTGTTGTGCTTCTTTAGCTCTTTTAGTAGCCTCCACCCAAATCTGAGGCTGAGCCATGAGGACATGGGCACGGATTTCATCCTTGAGGCCACTGATAAAACATTTTCAGAAAAAGGCATCAGACATGCCCTCTGTTTGAAAAGCCAGGTGCTCAAAATAAGCTATAAATTATTCCACTGTTCCGGATTGTTTCAACTTTGTCAAACGACCTAAATGGTTGGTGTCAGTGTCAAAGCATTCATAAAGCTCTGCCACAAAGTGTGTCCAAGCAACATGCCCTTGACAGGAAGTTTTTCTCCATTTCCACCATTGCCAACGTTCTTGATCTAGATGGAGAACACCATACCAGAGTTTGGACAAGTCATCTATAATGCTGTATAAAGAGAAATAATGTTCCATTTGGGTTACCCAACCAGTGGGATTTGAGCCATCAAATTTGGTCACATCCACCAACGGAAGGCGCAGGTCATGCTGAAAGTGATGGTGCTAAAAATTATGGGAATGAGAGGTAGTTTCAAATTCGGTATGTGGAGGTGGGTCATATAAAGGTTTATTTGTAGGGATATGCAACTTGGTGAAGATCATCAAAATGACAGATTCAAGCTGGGTAGTCATGTCTTGTTTGAGTTCCTCGATTGAGGCGGCGATGGAGGAATGCATGTTTGTATTTATGGTGGCAACATTGGCACTAAGTTGTTTCACTTCTTCTTGGGTCTCTGTGAAATTAGATTGCAACGTATTGAAGAGAGCTTCCAAGTCTTGGCTACGGGTATGGACCATGATGACGAGGGAACCAAAACGGGGTGGGTGGGGTCAATTTTTTTGATGAAAATTGATATGTATGAATGTGATAAGGGAGAAGAGATAAATCCAATGGAATAGGTCTCAAATAATGGTGCAAAAATTTCTAGACTTTTATTTTTTTTACACCTGCGGAGTTATACTCCGATCTGAAGAATACTGTAGTGATGAAATGCCCAAATTCTTAACCAGGAAGAAATGTGTTATGATTTGGCAACTCGAACACATTTGCGCAACAATAGATCTTGTATGTTTTAATTTTTTTGTTTCTGTCCCCAAGGGTTTGGTATTCAAGGGTTCTACAGGCAAGGGTTTGCCCGGTGTTATAGCTCTCTGATATACATGCGGGGTCCAACAATAGTACTCGACCCAATATCTCAGGGCACCAACTAAGGAGGCTAGACCATTCCCTTAGTCGTACTACTCGACTACCCAGGTACTAGAGAGTATCTTCCTGAGTGTTGTTCTCGGTGGCACTATAGTAGTCAGGTGACCGGTCAGTTTATCTAAAGAGGGCTTTAGGAAATCTAGGCCGATCCATACATAGGTGTTGTCTGATGCACTACCACTCGAAGGGGTACCAACAGGGGTTACAAGGGTGGCCAACAAATGTGCTCTTAAGTACCACTTGTATTTCTTGCATGTATGAATCCCTCAACTGTGGGTTTATGCGTGTAACGAAAGATCTTTGTGGCTTAAAGACGTTGGAATACGTCTCTACCCTAAAAAGTATTTAACCCACAATTTCTACCGAGGAAAGTGCTGTGATACCACTTGTAATATTCTAGATATAAAAAGTATGCAGAAAACAAATAAAATGCTAGAAATGGCAGATAAACAACAATATAACCAGAATAACACCACAATAATACTGAAATGATAACAAAATAACACCGGAAAGAGCACTTCGATTACTAAGAGCAATGTTCATAGGCCTCTTCGAGGAGGAAACCTCTAGTCGAGTAGAGCTCTATTACAATAATATCCAAGCTAGGGTTTTCATACCCTTGACTCCTATTTATACTAAATATGTCTATCAAAAGAACCATCTAGAGGAAGATCCTTCTAGAAGTGGAAGCTTCTATTAGGTCTTCTTACATTTGAATTATTCTAATTTATTGCAATACCTTATTAATATTGACCTTTATTACATCCTAATATATTGTTCTACCTACGTGAGGGATAGGTCCCTAACACTCACCAAATCAACCATCTCACACCCCTATGAGTGCCACCATTCTGGGATCATCTTTGCTTGGTTCCACCTTACTTAGGTCCACTTCCTAAGTCCATCCATACACTAGCTCTCCTTCACAAGGAGGCGGGGGGAAAACTTCCTCTCAAGGGAGAAGTACCACTCCACCAACCCCCTTAAGGGTCAGGTCCACTACCTCCTCACACCATGGATAGAAATAATCCTCCACCGCCACCCCCCATGCCATATTTGGTGTATCTCAACATCCTTGATTTGAGTAAACTCACAAATGACCCTATATTGCATGACCCCACATGGCTCAACATGCCTACCAAACTACCTTCAAATATTCCATAATTTGAAGGAAAATCGGGGGAAGATCCCGCCAACCATGTCATGACCTTTCACTTATGGTGCTCTTTAAACAAAATCATGGATGAATCCATCCTCTTAAGGTTATTTCATCACACACTCATTGGTCCATCAACCAAATGGTATGTGGATGAAAAATCAGGGTCCCATGTGACCTTTGAATCCTTGGCCAAAGCATTTTTTGCCTTATTCCAACTACCAGTTCGTCACGAAACTAGTCTAGAACTACTCTCTGAGTGAAAAAAAAATGTCAGCTACACATATTGATGACCACATTCAGGAATGGCATCATCGACATAGTTTATGTAAAGTAGAAACCACCAAAGAACAACGTCTCGATTGGTTTCCCAAATCACTCGTCTCTATACTGGCCAACGATGTGGCATCCACCTTCCCCCAAACCGAAGAGGAAGCCATCAACAAGGCTCAACAATACAACCTCATTTATGCTTAGTTGGGTTACTTATACATGGTAATACCTGATGCACCGAGACCCATACCATTAGGCCAGGACAAACCTGGGATGTCTCACGCGGCATATGGACGGATTGGTACCACAACACACCACAACCCATACATCCAACCACCACCTATGTACGATACACCCCAATATCCATCGATATATGGAGCCCCACCTTATTACCTTCCTCCACTTTACCAACAACCATATCGTATTGCTCCCCATCCACCCATGAGTGGACCTTTGTCAAAACCCGTCATGCATCCGAATTCTTAACCAAGTTAAGGTTCCCCCTCTACCTCAACATATAACCTGGGAACTAGCGAAAGCACTTTGACTTCCTATGTGCCCTATGGATCATTTCCACAACATAATCTATATTTTCCATTTCTTGGCCCTCCCCAACCAATTGATCCTACATAGGTACAACCACATGTCGGTGTTAACTTTGTTCAACCCTCTCCCATTCAACAATTTCATACTTTCAAACAGTTGAATAAGATAAATCCAACCCATCATCCAAATAATGCCAAAAATAAAGGAAAAAACCGAAACAATAATAACCCAGGACCAAGAGGAAATAACCCCCAACAAAACCAACCTGTTGGGGGAAACCATAATCATGGTAACCGGAACCCCCAAGGGGACAATAACAACAAACACCAAGGGAGGAACAACAACAACAACCTCCAGACGAACTTCCCTTGCGCTCTTTGCGGCGAGCATGGTCGATATACTCACCATTTCCCCCAAATTTCTGACTTCAAATGGATGAAAGACTCCATGAACACACCACATGCCCCAACGTCGTCTGTCCCTCAACATGCCCCACAACAGTATTTGCAAAAATGACCCCCAATTGTGTTGCAAAACCCTATTCCACACCAAGGTGTGATGAATACCCAACAGGAGGTACATCCTACCCAACCACAAATGGGACAATATCAAAACCTTGGAAATCCAGTGGATCGTAATATCCTCCTCACTAGCGAAGAAGAAATTATTCTGCAAACGTGTAGTCATCAATACAACACCCCCCTTGAATCTACTCCCACCACTTCGGAAGAAGCTCTAGCTATATCTAGAAAACCCTTGATGATTCCATGCCTTAACACTGAACCCACCATTCATATCCCTCACATCCCGTTACAACAGAATGTCAACAGTCTCAAGCTAGAGCAGCACACAATTACAATCTGGTCGATGACTTGGCACAATCCCATGCAACCATGTATGTATTGGAGGTCCTCCAAACCTGTCCAACTCAATGAAAGTCCTTAATTTTCGCCTTGGGGGAAGTCGACCCAACTAATACTAGACTCATCACATTTGATCTAGATAGTGGGGAACCTCGTCTCCCCGCTTTGGTAGCTTTCCAGATACCAGTTAAAATGTAGGACGTCATGGTTCATCTATGTATCATTGATGAAGGTGCATCCACAGGCATCATGTCCAAAATTGTATGGAAAAAACTTGGCTCCCCTGAGCTATTACCATCCGCCATCACTTTAAGAGCTTATAATGGTCGACCATCCTCCCCTGAAGGGCTCTTTCAAAATGTCCCCATGGAACTCGGGGGAAAAACCATCCTCATCAACATTGAGGTTATCGACGCCCTGCTTGATTACAACATCTTGTTCGGATGTAGCTACATGTACGCTATGAAGGAAATAGCCTCTTCTTTGTTTTGAACGATGATGTTCCCCACAGTGCGAAAATCATCACCATCGACCAAGTTTACATTCTGAGCCTAACCACTCCATCAACATCGATAACATCTTTAGCTTCTTCAATACACTAGTTGATGCGTATCCACTCATGGATATGGGCCTTGAAATTTTCAAAGACCCATCCTTGCTATGGTCATACCATGGAGCACCACCTCTCATACACCCCTCAACACAAGTGTGTGTCATATCGTCTAATGGAACTCACACAGAGGATAGATGTTCCCCCACAACGAGAAAATCATCACCATCGACCAAGTTTCACATTACGAGCCTAACCACTCCATCAACATCGATAACATCTTGCTTCTTGTCTGCACTAGTTCCACCACGTATCCACTCATGGATATGGGCCTTGAAATTTTCAAAGACCCATCCTTACTAGGGTCATACCATGGAGCACCACCTCTCATACACCCCTCAACACAAGTGTGTGTCGTATATTCTAATGGAACTGAAACCGGAGAGACCATTCCTCCCACTGAGGCTTCTCCACCTCTCAATGTCCCACCAGTTGAAGAAATTTTACCTCAGGGATTAACTGAGAACCCTACTACACCACTTATACTTGATTTCCCCCTCCCCTAGGGGAAAATCCCCGTTTGGGAGACAATTCCCCAAGCCATCACTCAAATCCCCTTCTTCTACCCCCCATCGAGAGTACAAACATTTCAGGTAGCCACAACGCTTACCCTTCCCAACATGGTGCTCACCATCCCTGTATGGTATCTACACCCTGCAGTGATGGTTCCTCGACCATCCCTCCCTCCTCAATCAAAGGGAATCCCAATGCAGATTCCAGTACTAACTTTGGCCATGCCACCCTCACCCCCAATCGCCAACATCACAACTACAGCTGGGGGCAGACAAAAGAAGAAAGAGACCATTGATCCACTTCCTACCCGAGTTCAAACTCCTTGCGCACTTTGCGAAAGAGAGGGACACCCCACTAATATATTTCCTTCTCTTCCTGAATTACACAATCTGATTCAACTCCCTCGAAAAACCACATCGCTCACCACTTCACCACGCACACCCAGTACTACGACAACGTCCCCTACTAGAGGAAGTAAAGGGTTGCGAACCAAATTCGCATTTGCCATATGTTCAGAGTATGGCCACTACACCCATTATTTCCCAACTCTACCTCAATTTTGACAGACACTCACGCTGATACACCAAACCTTTCAGCAAGATCCCTCTCCACCAACACCTTTGGGTACCCACGTCATCGACATCCATTATGTCTCAACCTTAGTCACCGAATGGATGAGATTCCCTTGCTCTCTTTGTGACTCACTTGATAATTTCACATATCAGTGTCCTTTGATCATTGAATACAAGCGTTGTCAAGCAACCCTTATTCAAAATCATTCGACCACCTCACCTCATGTGATGAAACTGACTATCCCTGATTTGCCTTGGAATACGGTCCATCATCGAGTACTTTTCCTCTCACAAGAGGTCTTTCACCCGCCTAATTGGTATCCCCAAGGTCCCGTAATGTTCCAAAACACCTCACAACACTCTCGCCAGATCACCAATAACGTTAGTGCAAATGTCGTGTCATTGTGGGCCCACCATCCATATATAGGGCCTTTTTCCCAACTTCCACACTCAATTACAATAGCCTAGAGCCTATGTTTCCCGATCTGTTTTCAGCCATGGGATCATATTCCCCGGGTCAGCATATGAACTTGGTCCCGGAGGAGCATTTTTCTCACATCACGTCTAGGTACACATGCTCATGTTCAAAATTATCAAATAATTGTTATATGTTATTTATCTTTAGATATTGTTCATGTCAGGTATTCGGTTTTAATGTGTGCATGTACTTGGTCATCAGAACCCAACACAGCCCATTCAGGTATATGATCGACACTGGAATGTAATCATTCCCTCTGAATATCAATTGCATCTCCCAATCAAACCCTCCGACATTCGCCTTTAGGGTCCCTACATCCGGCTCTACAGTACTGCCACCTCCGCTGCCTTTTGGTATTGTAACCCGGTATCACTCTCCCCCACATGAGTTGTCCCATTCATACTCCCCCTTGGAACTTTGACACTCATGCTTCTTTCACCCCTTAGGGACGGGAGTCTCGATAGTATTACGCATTTCCAAGAATAAGCCACATACTCCTCAACATTTTTTCTAGATTTCCCAATGGACTCCCAGGTTATCTCATCTTGGTTCTATTTTGTTTGTGCCTTCGCAGTATCATTAACCCTCCATTTCATCCACAGTCAGTTTTCCCATATGCATATTTCCCTCCATTCATTTACCTCATACAGAAACCCACCCATGGGCCCCCCACCCTCCACCAGTTCTCCACACCACTTGCGCCCTCATAGGCCAAGCCATCTTGCACTGGGGAACTCGTTTATGTATGTGTACACTCATCCCAAATTATTCTTTATTTATTTGGTAATTGTAAAAAGCCTTTGTTTCCAGTATTTACTTAGCGTTTTGTTGTCACCCTTGACGACCTTCTTTTATGGAAACGCAACCCATGTCGCCCTTGGTTGGGGCATCCACTATCCAACATCATCCATAAACCCCGAGTATCCCATAGTCCATGTACCCATGATATCTGAGTTTGTCCACTTTTTCATGCCTCTGGCACCATTTAACCCTATGTCTAGTCGTCCCCCTGACACTAGATACAGTTTTACAGTTGTTGTCAAACATCCTTCAAACATACCCCCAACCAAGGGAAGTCTTGAGTCACACCGCATATTGACTTCGTTCATGTTCCCTATCAGTTCCTGGTCTTATCACCTTGGATTTAATGAAGCCCTTTTCTTCTTGGATTCATGTCTCCCTTTCTGTCGACATCAACACAGTTTCCAGAAGGGCAACAATATCTTGAATCTCATTACCTTTACAATGAGGAGTCTTAGACGACATAGAGAGAACCATCATTTCTCTTTGATGTTGTTGACTGCCATAACATTCGACTTCAACAAAATCTCATGTTACGGTGGATCTTACTACGCGACTATTGCAGTTGTCTTATACCAGTCGAAGACCTCTGAATTCGTTAGGCCATCAATGTCTGCGAGTCATCAACACTTATTATAGGAGTCCTTGACTCTTTTCAGAGTATGTTCACCATCATAATTGGCATCTTCCATTATCAAACCGTCCCGAAGGGAATTGCAGTTATCTACATTAGCATACAACTTCAGTTACTATCTTACATTTTGAGTTACATGACACAAGCATGGGGCATGCCCACCTTGTTTGTATAAATATTTTCTCTTTATCCCTCAAGAAATATTTGGGGCCCATAGTTTCCCCTCTCCTTCTGATAGGATCGCTCTTGCAGTTCTTATCAACACTCTTCATTACAATGGTACCCTCAGTAGAAGAAACATTGATGTATTTCGGCTATATGTATGCTCCTAACCTCACATATCACGGGGCATCTGTTATCACTAAAATTTCATCTGCAACATCGCATGCAAATGGTTACAGAAATACAACACTCCCAAACAACCATTAGTTCACCGACAATACCAAAAATTCATTTCCAAGAGGCAAAAACTATACAACTGGACAAAAATTGACATGTGCTAACTCACTAAAGGAAGCGTGCGCACAATGCACGGGCCAAAGAAGCCTGTAGAGAGCACAATGAGCCATATGCGTGACTGTGTACGAGAAAATATGTGCACTCCTGTTAACATCACATTTATTGTTCTTGTTGCCCCCCCAACCACTTATGGACCAACTCCCAACTTGATTTGACCCTTAGATCTAAACTGAATCTGAATGGGGGGTTGGTCAAGGACCAAAGCGTGCCCTAAAGGCCCCTTGTTCACACCAAGAACCATTTGAATAATTCCTTGAAGACATGTTATAAATGGAGGCCATGGGTGCACTAAGAATTTAATATTTCTATAGTATTGTTATGCTACCTCAATCCTCCCTTGAGAATCCTTTTTTTTCTTTGGAGCATTCTAGCAACATTCCAATAGGCCATTCCACTCACCTCTTGAGGGAATAGGCTTGGATTTCTTCACCATTTGATTTATATTTTATCATTGTAATAAGAGCTCTCCATTGGGGAACTCAAGATCCCTCCCAAGGAAGAAGAGGGGATCCATAAGTCCTCCTTTCTCTACGGTTTTTTTCCAACTAATATAGTTATCCATTGGTGGCATAATCTTGGTCATTTGGTTGATTGTTTTTGGTTCAAAGTTTCTTATGCATTCTAGTTTTATTTCCTTAGTTATTTTTATTTTACTTGTTTATTTCATGTTCTTGGATTGTCTAACTCATGCACTAACCTATGTCTTGTCTAGCAGTCCCAACTAGACTTGTAAGTGCCCTTGTTTTTCTCACCCAAGTGATGAAACAAACACAATAGATTGGCAACCATACTGGGGACTAGGTATCAATTTCCTCCCTATTTGAGATTTTAGAGCACTTATTTTTGACCCATTTACCTTGCAGGTACCAAACCCGGCCTAGCCTTACCTACCAAGAGCCAAGTTTGGAGCTAGAGGAGGAGAATACCACTCAAAAT
>SNQJ01S0005325.1:103605-165866 GCA_010110895.2 Picea sitchensis
GTGTTGTTCTCGGTGGCACTATAGTAGTCAGGCGACCAATCAATTTATCTAAAGAGGGATTTAGGAAATCTAGGCCGATCCATACATAGGTGTTGTCTGATGCACTACCACTCAAAGGGGTACCAACAGGGGTTACAAGGGTGGCCAACAGATGTGCTCTTAAGTACCACTTGTATTTCTTGCATGTATGAATCCCTCAACCACAGTTTTATGCGTGTAATGACAGATCTTTGTGGCTTAAAGATGTTGGAATACGTCTCTACCCTAAAAAAAAATTAACCCACAATTTCTACCGAGGAAAGTACTGTGATACCACTTGTAATATTCCAGATATAAAAAGTATGCAGAAAAAAATAAAATGCTAGAAATGGCAGATAAACAAAAATATAACCAGAATAACACCACAATAATACTGAAATGATAACAAAATAACACCAGAAAGAGCACTTCGATTACTGAGAGCAATGTTCATAGGCCTCTTCGAGGAGGAAACCTCTAGTCGAGTAGATCTCTATTACAATAATATCCAAGCTAGGGTTTTCATACCCTCGACTCCTATTTATACTAAATATGTCTATCAAAAGAACCATCTAGAGGAAGATCCTTCTAGAAGTGGAAGCTTCTATTAGGTCTTCTTACATTTGAATTATTCTACTTTATTGCAAGACCTTATTAATATTGAGCTTTATTACATCTGAATATATTGTTCTACCTACGTGAGGGTTAGGTCCCTAACACTCACCAAATCAACCATTTCACACCCCTATGAGTGCCACCATTCTGGGATCAACTTTTCTTGGTTCCACCTTACTTAGGTCCACTTCCCAAGTCCATCCATCCACTAGCTCTCCTTCACAAGGAGGCGGGGGGAAAACTTCCTCTCAAGGGAGAAGTACCACCCCACCAACCCCCCCTTAAGGGTCAGGTCCACTACCTTCTCACACCATGGCTAGAAATAATCCTCCACCCCCACCCCCCATGCCATATTTGGCGTATCTCAACATCCCTGATTTGAGTAAACTCACAAATGACCCTATATTGCATGACCCCACATGGCTCAACATGCCTACCAAAATACCTTCAAATATTCCATAATTTGAAGGAAAATTGGGGGAATATCCCACCAACCATGTCATGACCTTTCACTTATGGTGCTCTTTAAACAAAATCATGGATGAATCCATCCTCTTAAGGTTATTTCATCACACACTCATTGGTCCATCAACCAAATGGTATGTGGATGAAAAATCAGGGTCCCATGTGACCTTTGAATCCTTGGCCAAAGCATTTTTTGCCTTCTTCCAACTACTAGTTCGTCATGACACTGGTCTAGAACTGCTCTCCGAGTGAAAAAAAACCTCAGCTACACATATTGATGACCACATTCAGGAATGGCGTCATCAACATAGTTTATGTAAAGCAGAAACCACCAAAGAACAACGTCTCTATTGGTTTCCCAAATCACTCATCTCTATACTTGCCAAAGATGTGGCATCCACCTTCCCCCAAACCGAAGAGGAAGCCATCAACAAGGCTCAACAATATGACCTCATTTATGCTCAGTCGGGTTACTTATACATGGTAATACCTGATGCACCGACACCCATACCATTAGGCCAGGACAAACCTGGGATGTCTCACATGACATATGGATTGATTAGTACCACAACACACCACAACCCATACATCCAACCACCACCTATGTACGATACACCCCAATATCCACCAATATATGGAGCCCCACCTTATTACCTTCCTCCACTTTACCAACAACCATATCCTGTTGCTCCCCATCCACCCATAAGTGGACCTTTGTCGGAACCCATCATGCACCCGACTTCTCAACCAAGTTCAGGTTCCCCCTCTACCTCAACATATAACCCAGGAACTAGTGAAAGCACTTTGACTTCCTATGTGCCCTATGGATCATTTCCACAACATAATCTGTATTTTCCATTTCTTGTCCCTCCCCAGCCAATTGATCCTACATAGGGACAACCACATGTCAGTGTTAAATTTGTTCAACCCTCTCCCATTCAACAATTTCATACTTTCAAACAGTTGAATAAGATAAATCCAACCCATCAGCCAAATAATGCCAAAAATAAAGGAAAAAACTGAAACAATAATAACCCAGGACCAAGAGGAAATAACCCCCAACAAAACCAACCTGTTGGGGGAAACCATAATCATAGTAACTAGAACCCCCAAGGGGACAATAAAAACAAACGCCAAGGGAGGAACAACAACAACAACCTCCGGACGAACTTCCCTTGCGCTCTTTGCGGCGAGCATGGTCATTATACTCACCATTGCCCCCAAATTTTTGACTTCAAATGGATGAAAGACTCCATGAACACACCACATCCCCCAACATCGCCTACCCCTCGACATGCCCCACAACAGTATTTGCAACAATGACCCCCAACTGTGTTGCAAAACCCTATTCCACACCAAGGTGTGATGAATACCCAACAGGAGGTACATCCTGCCCAACCACAAATGGGAGAATATCAAAACCTTGGAAATCCAACGGATCGTAATATCCTCCTCACTAGCGAAGAAGAAATTCTTTTGCAAATGTGTAGTCATCAATACAACACCCCCCTTGAATCTACTCCCACCACTTCGGAAGCAACTCTAGCTATATCTAGAAAACCCTTGATGATTCCATGCCCTAACACTGAACTCACCCACCATTCGTATCCCTCACATCCCATTACAACAGAATGTCAATAGCCCTCAGGCTAGAGCAGCACACAATTACAGCCTGGTCGATGACTTGGCACAATCCCATGCAACTATGTATGTATTGGAGGTCCTCCAAACCTGTCCAACTCAACAGAATTCCTTACTTTCCGCCTTGGGGGAAGTCGACCCAACTGATACTAGACTCATCACATTTGATCTAGATAGTGGGGAACCTCGTCTCCCCGCTTTGGTAGCTTTCCAGATACCAGTCAAAATGTAGGACGTCATGGTTCATCTATGTATCATTGATGAAGGTGCATCCACAGGCATCATGTCCAAAATTGTATGGCAGAAACTTGTCTCCCCTGAGCTGCTACAATCCGCCATCACTTTAAGATCTTATAATGGTCGACCATCCTCCCCTGAAGGGCTCTTTCAAAATGTCCCCATGGAACATCGGGGGAAAAACCATCCTCATCAACATTGAGGTTATCGATGCCCTACTCGATTACAACATCTTGTTTGGATGTAGCTACATGTACGCTATGAAGGCAATAGCCTCTTCTTTGTTTCGAACGATGATGTTCCCCCACAACGGGAAAATCATCACCATCGACCAAGTTTCACATTACGAGCCTAACCACTCCACCAATATCGATAACATCCTGCTTCTTGTCCGCACTAGTTCCACCGCGTATCCACTCATGGATATGGTCCCCGAAATTTTCAAAGACCCATCCTTACTAGGGGCATACCATGGAGCACCACCTCTCATACACCCCTCAACACAAGTGTGTGTTGTATATTCTAATGGAACTGAAACCGGAGAGACCATTCCTCCCACTGAGGCTTCTCCACTTCTCAATGTCCCACCAGTTGAAGAAATTTTACCTCAGGGATTAACGGAGAACCCTACTACACCACTTATACCTGATTTCCCCCTCCCCCAGGGGAAAATCCCCGTTTGGGAGACAATTCCCCAAGCCATCACTCAAATCCCCTTCTTCTACCCCCCACCGAGAGTACAAAAATTTTAGGTAGCCATGACGCTTACCCTTCCCAACATGGTGCTCACCATCCCTGTATGGTATCTACACCCTGCAGTGATGGTTCCTCGACCATCCCTCCCTCCTCAATCAGAGGGAATCCCAATGCATATTCTGGTACTAACTTTGGCCATGCCACCCTCACCCCCAATCACCAGCATCACAACTATAGCTGGGGGCAGACAAAAGAAGAAAGAGACCATTGATCCACTTCCTCCCCGAGTTCAAACTCCTTGCGCACTCTGCGAAATAGAGGGACACCCCACTAATATATTTCCTTCTCTTCCTGAATTACACAATCTGATTCAACTCCCTCGAACAACCACATTGCTCACTGCTTCACCACGCACACCCAATAATACCACAACATCCCCTACTATAGGAAGTAAAGGGTTGCGAACCAAATTCACATTTTTCATATGTTTAGAGTATGGCCACTACACCCATTATTTCCCAACTCTACCTCAATTTTGACAGACACTCACAGTGATACACCAAACCTTTCAGTAAGATCCCTCTCCACCAACACCTTCGGGTACCCACATCATTGACATCCATTATGTCTCGACCTTAGTCACCAAATGGATGAGATGCCCTTTCTCTCTTTGTGACTCACTTGATAATTTCACATATCAGTGTCCTTTGATCATTGAATATAAGCGTCGTCAAGGAACCCTTATTCAAAATCATTCGACCACCTCACCTCATGTGATGAAACTGACTATCCCTGATTTCCCTTGGAATACGGTCCATCATCGAGTACTTTTACTCTCACAAGAGGTCTTTCACCCACCTAATTGGTAGCCCCAATCTCCCGTAATATTCCAAAACACCTCACAACACTCTCGCCAGATCACCAATAACGTTAGTGCAAATGCGATGTCATTGTGGGCCCACCATCCATATATAGGGCCTTTTTCCCAACTTCCACACTCAATTACAATAGCCTAGAGCCTATGTTTCCCGATCTGTTTTCAGCCATGGGATCATATTCCCTCCATATACACAGTCACATTACCTAGGTCAGCATATGAACTTGGTCCCGGGGGAGGATTTTTCTCACATCACTTCTAGGTACACATGCTCATGTTCAAAATTATCAAATAATTGTTATATGTTATTTATCTTTAGATATTGTTCACGTCAGGTATTCGGTTTTAATGTGTGCATGTACTTGGTCATCAGAACCCAACCTAGCCCATTCAGGTATATGATCGACACTAGAATGTAATCATTCCCTCTAAATATCAATTGTATCTCCCAGTCAAACCCTTCAACATTCACCTTTAGGGTCCCTACATCCGACTCTGCAGTACTTCCACCTCCACTGCCTTTTGGTACTATAACCCGGTAGCACTCTCCCCCACATGAGTTGTCCCATTCATATTCCCCCTTGGAATTTTGACACTCAAGCTTCTTTCACCCCTTAGGGATGGGAGTCCCGATAGTATTACGCATTTCCGAGAATAAGCCACATACTCCTTCTCATCATTTTTTCTAGATTTCCCAATGGACTCCCAGGTTATCTCATCTTGGTTCTATTTTGACTATGCCTTTGCAGTATCATTAACCCTCCATTTCATCCACAGTCAGTTTTCCCATATGCATATTTCCCTCCATTCATTTACCTCATACAGAAACCCACCCATGGGCCCCCCACCCTCCACTAGTTCTCCACATCACTTGCGCCCTCAGAGGCCAAGTCATCTTGCACTAGGGAACTTGTTTATGTATCTGTACACTCATCCCAAATTATTCTTTATTTATTTGGTAATTGTAAAAAGCCTTTGTTTCCAGCATTTACTTAGCTTTTTGTTGTCACCCTTGATGACCTTCTTTTATGGCAACGCAACCCATGTCATCCTTGGTTGGGGCATCCACTATCCAACATCGTCCATAAACCACGAGTATCCCATAGTCCATGTACCCATGATATCTGATTTTGTCCACTTTTTCATGCCTCTGGCACCATTTAACCCTATGTCTATTCGTCCCCCTAAGCCTATTCCCATTGGATACAGTTTTTAAAGATACAGTAAAGATACAGTTTTTCTTTGGATTTCTTCACCATTTGATTTATATTTTATCATTGTAAGAAGAGCTCTCCATTAGGGAACTCGAGATCCCTCCCAAGGAGGAAGAGGGGATCCATAAGTCCTCCTTTCTCTACGGTGTTTTTCCAACTAATATAGTTATCCATTGGTGGCATAATCTTGGTCATTTGGTTGATTGTTTTTGGTTCAAAGTTTCTTATGCATTCTAATTTTATTTCCTTAGTTATTTTTATTTTACTTGTTTATTTCATGTTCTTAGATTGTATAACTCATGCACTAACCTATGCCTTGTCTAGCAGTCCCAACTAGACTTGTAAGTGCCCTTGTTTTTCTCACCCAAGTGACGAAACAAACACAATAGATTGGTGACCATACTGGGGACTAGGTATCAATTTCCTCCCTATTTGAGATTTTAGAGCACTTATTTTTGACCCATTTACCTTGCAGGTACCAAACCTGGCCTAGCCTTACCTGCCAAGAGCCAAGTTTGGAGCTGGAGGAGGAGAATACCACTCAAAATCCCCCCCGCCCGACGCATTGATAAGTGCCCTTGTTTTGCTCACCCAAGTGACGAAATAGACACAACATGAAGGTTATTGAATTTTTAGAAATTTTGGTGTGAAACATTCCACCTTATCTACCTATTATCCCTAAGGAAATGGCCAAGCAGAATCAACCAATAAAATTCTAGTCAAAATTTTGAACAAAATCATAAGAGACAAACCTTGACAATGTGACATTGATGTTCCATACACCTTTTGGGATAATCACACTACTACAAAAATTAAGAATAGGGAGACTCCTTTCCAATTGCTATATGGAAAAGAAGCCATTATCCCTATTTATCTTGAGCTATCCTCCTTTCATCCTGCCTTCCAAAACAAAGAACTAAGTTTTGCTTACTTATTGTGTAGGTTCCATACTTTTTTGTCTTTAGAGGAACAATGTAAACGTGCCTTAGCTAACCTTAAACATAGACACAAAGTGGTTAAAAAACGTATTGATAAAAAGGCCAAACCTAAACCATTTGATGTAGGGTAGTGTGTTTAATTGTGGGATTATGCTCATTCTGTAAAGCGGAAACACACTAAATTCCAGAAACTTTGGCTTGGACCATACATAATTTCTTATTTCAATAGAAACAATGCCTATTTATTATAGGCGAGCATGACATAATTTTCTATTACACTAACAATGGGTTCAATTTAAAGAATTATTTTGAACCTAACCTAGAAGTATGGAATTATTTAGATAAAAACACAAAAAATATTGTTATAATAATAATAAATTTATTAAATAATTTTTTGGTTTTCCTTCTCTAATTTTTTTTCTTACATTGTCTTTGGTCAGTTGCTCGCTTTCACTTACTTTTTAGTTCTTCCTTATATTACTTCAAGTTATTGATTGCCTTTCAATTTCTTGTTTTTACTTGTTTGTTTTTTCTCCTTTTTTTTTTCCTGGATTAGGATCTCATGCTCTATACACTCTTGAATTTAGAGGAAAATATAACTATGACTCTTTATTTTCCTTGTTCATTATTTTCTAACAATGCTAGAGGACCTTGACACTAATTCTATAGGATGTTGTAGGTTGCAAACATTCCAAAGTAAAAGTTATATAAAATATCATCCAAAGAGACAATTATAATGTTGTAGGGTTGGGAACTCTATCCCTAATCTTCTTATCTTCTTGATCTATCCCATTCTATACACTCTATCCCAAGTGAGAATAGCCTTTGGCATACTTTGCATGGATGATCACTTCATCTTACTATGGATTTCTTCTTTGATTACTATAAAAACATATAGTAAATTCAATGCTTTCCTTGACCAATCTCACATGTCTTAGTCCTTCTTTTCAACTATTATTTAAAGTTCTGGTTTACAAAATTGAGATTCTAGATTCAATCCTAAATGTAACCAATTCTCCCTATGAAGTTTCCATGTGTTGACAATTTTTCTTTGTTTAATATGTTTTAAAGTGACCTAAGATGAAAAATTTCCATACCTATGTGCTATGACTTAACTCAAAATTTCTTGATGTCTTGACATAAGCGGGGTCCCATCCCTAAAATTTGCACTTGGGGTCATAAGGACATCTTAAAATAAATATGGGGAAAAGTGGAGCTTTGATAGTGGATGAATTAGATAAGATACTGATTTTTATTTGATATGTAGGATCATTTGTGGTTATGGTTACAAAATCATATTTCTTTGTCATTTGCATTATTTGATTTAACATGATTATGGTTTTGTTCTGCTAGTTTTGTTGAGTAACATGTGGCACAAGTTCTATTTGTAGTAATTGGTCCTTATGTATTCCATCTAGGAATTTGTTTGAGAGCTCTATGGACATATTTAGTAACTACTTTCAGTGTTAAATAAAAACAAAAAATGACCCTAAGGGTCTAGTTTTGCAATGTTGTGAGAACATAATGCATAGTAATCACCCCTTTAGATGATGGTTTAACAATGGTAAATAATAAACATGGCGAGCATCCATTATATGGTAACAGTGCATGGTGCACTTAAAATAAAACTTTTAAAACTTTTATGGTAGATGCGCCTTAGTGTTGAATGTTTGGGTAGCACATATTATATGGTTTGTTGGTTTACATGGTTTGCATGTGGTATATGGTTCACCACTAGTACATTGAAATTTGGATTGGCATTGCATTTAATGTAAATATTTGTAATCATGGGTGTGTATTAGAATTTGTAATTCGTAGATGATCCAGATGGATTTCAGTGGCCTCCCACTTATTCCAACTGGTTCATTTTGGCAGTTTTCTAGTTTGGCAATTTTTTCCTAGTTTTTGGGTCCCTGACTTCCAGGGCCGTTTTGAGGCCCTAAACAACGTTTTTAGGGCTCGCCACAGTTAGACTATAGACGGAGTCAGAGTTTGATGGTAGCATGTTTAGTGATTAAATATACCTTTCCAACAGGCTATCATGCGCCTAAAACGAAAATCGTATGCAAAAGTTATGACCTTGTGAAGTTGATGTACTAACTTACCCAAACGGGGCCCACATGACTTTTGGCGTTTCATCTCCTAGGGTTAGGTTTTTGGATGTATAGGGTTTTTGACCTTCATGTTTATTGTAAAAATGCCTTCAGATCCTCATTGTAATCATCTTCTTGTGAATGAGCGCAACCGTCACATCTCTTCTCAGAGATAAGTCGCCACCATTCTAGCAAGCTTGTTTTCCGCTGCATTTTACAGTTTCAACTTATTTCCTTATTGAATAGAAACCTGTTTTATTGTATATATTATTCCGTGTTAAGAATATTTTGATAATAATCTGTATTCATTTCGTTCTTCTCATAAAATACAGATCAATAGACCTTGGAAAACAATTGCTTGTTTGACACTTGGAAACTTTGTACTCTTCCGTACTTCTCCACTTTGCATTAAACATGATGGTGTTGGAATTCATTTCTCTTTGTTTTTTAGTTGTGATATGCATCCAATGGTTATAATTTGAGCATGTATTTAGTGTTTCTTGACCCTATGAGATAGACCATCATTGATAAGCTACCTTGTTTTCTTGTTCAAAGCTTATTGGGAGAATTTAGAAAGTTGGTGGAATTTTTTGACTACCAAGCTTCTGCAAGTGTTGGACACAAGTAAATTTTTTGTTATCACTTTTGGGTTATTGTTTTGGTTTCTTAATGTTGTTTTTGACCCTATGAATTAGTTTTTGTGAGATATTAGCTAGTATATTTGTTCATTTTACCTTTTCTATTTCTAGTGATCTTAAATAGGTCATGCACTTATAGCTTTGACTTAGCTTGTGTTTTTTATCAATCAATGGTTTCCCTAGTTTTATACACAGTTATGTTTGGCCTTGTTTCAAGCTCGATTTTAAGGTTCAAATGTTTTCTTCTTACCTATATTTGGTGTTGTCTTTGAACATAATGAACAATCCTACTTGCCTCCAACTCTACCTTCCATGGTTTTTCTTCTCATGTTGGGTTCCCATAGTTAGTTTTTGACTTGTTAATTATGGGTAAATTATGACTTAAGAACCCCATGCCAAGTTTTGTTGCATTTCAAAATAAAAATATATAAGGGGGAGCCTTGCTCGACCCCTATTCATACTTGGATCATCATTTGTTTAACTTCATTGCCACATAGTATCTCAACCTTTCTCATCCTATCTATAGCCTTTGATGTATTTGTTATGGCTTGAATCCATTCTTGTTTTATGACTCAACTTGCATGTTTCCTTGGGCATAGTTTGGTTAATCACATGCCATCATTCTATTGATTGAATTATGGATTGGGCCCTTTCTTTCAGTTTTAAGAAAATAAGAATTCCCCTAGGCCTCTCATGGTTGTTACATTTGACCTAAGCTTACCTCCATTTGTTCACCTTGACCCCATTTACAAAATTCCCTAAGGCCACGAACCAACTATTCAATTTATTATTTTTTGTCACTTTTCTAGGTGCAAATGGATCCGGTTCACTCTCATTTCTATTATTATGAATTCATGATTCTTTATTTGAGTTTATTTGTTGTTGGGTATATGCATAGCTTGACCATGTCCAAGCTTTTGATCTTTCCCAAAAAAATACATGCCTTTAACGAGGCATCATTATCTCCTTTCATTTGGTTATATACATATATGTATAAAGAAGGGAGGAAAGGATACTCAACCTTGAGTATCCTCTCATCATCTTGTTCACAATTTTCTAGCTTCTATCCCTACCTTATACATTCTAGAAAACTCTTTCTTTGGTTTTGTTTCCCATGCAAATTGATGTGATATGATTTATATTATTTGTTTCTTATGTATTTTAGGCACTATATTTCCCTTGTTTAAGCCCATAACTCATATGATTTCAGGCATGTCCATAGACATTATGTAGCTATCATGTTATGATTAATTTGAATATGAGAAAGACCTCCCTTGTGTTATATATAACTCAATATATATATGATTTTAGGGAAAACACAATATAAGACAACCAACTGAAGAAACAATTAATAAAGATTTTCCTTGGGAATTCTTTGATGATGCTTCTCAGGGAACCCCTCCTAGGGTTGGGGCAAGGGGAACCCTTCATATTTGTATGTTCCATAGTATATCTTTGAAAGATGGAGTTGTTCAAGCATCAAATAAATTTTGTGAATTATTGATGCTCAAACGACCCAATCTTTTACTGCTACTGCAAAGATTAGGCCAAATCATGAACGAAGATATGGGATTTCATTTTGGGTTTGATAATGGCTCAGGACCATGGAGTAACACATATTCAAATATTTGGGGATTCACTCCTTGTATTTAAGTGGATGAAACAAGAGTCACTGCTGATAAATTTCACTCTCTAGCCTTTGCTTCTTGATATTAGGTCTTTACATTTAGTCTTCACTCATATCCCATTTGAACATATCTACAGGGATAGAAACAAGACAACAACTGGTTTATCAAAAGGCAGGTTAGAGATAGATATAGGAGTTTGGACAGTCTTTGAGAATTATCAAAATTATTATTATTTGCATGATTCTTGGATATCATTGTTTCTCATAAAACTTAGTTTTTTGGGTCACTTTTTGAGTATATCTCATGGGTGGTGAATGAAACAAATAGGGAATGATAGCTGATAGTTTTTTTATATATAAAAAAAAGGATCTAATTTTTGAAAAAAATTGGAAGAAACAATTTTTTTTTAAGGAATAGTGTAATGTTATCATGTATGAAGTTTTTATTTGTTCACATATAAGGGGTAACTTACATGTATTATATGTTATAGGCCTTATGAGGAAAACCTAAATTCTTTACAACATATGACAATGTAATTATGTTTCTATAAATAAAATTACATGAATTTTTTCTTGGAATATATATATAATTAATTAATTAATTTTGTATGTATTATGATAATTGAGTCATCGTGTAAATAATTAACAACTTTATATTACAATACAAAATGGTTGATCCTTGTGCATATTTTGACATTAATCACTATTCACTATTTTCACAAAGTTGATAACCTTATTCGCTTCATTACACACATGAATGATCTTATTGCTTGTTAGAATGTATCCCTTCATTCATTCACCATTTCCTCACTAGCTAAGATGGATCTTGAATCAATGCATCAGATAGAGCACTATTTTTCTTCAAACATAATCCATTTAATGTATGATTTCTCGAGTATGTTGTTTTATTGTAAATTGCATCTACACATGTATTTGATTTATTAGATGATATTTTTGAGTCGTTCCCACCACCCTAAAAGGGGATATACCAAAAATGATATAGATGTATAGAGGGGTGGTAGGAGGAAAATATTTTATATTTTCTATTCATTTTAATGCAGACTCAAACAAATTTGCTTAATTATCTTAAATGTTCCATTTGTTTGTAGTTAGGTGATTTAAATTCCTAACCACCCTTGTTTTATTTTCCACCTGGTTTGTAGCCTCAACCAAGCATATCTTAAATTTATCTGGCTCTCCCACCTACCAATGATGGATGGAACCCATATCCCACTCCACATTTCATTCGTAACAATTGATGGAGGAATACAAACTTGGATCCTACCACTCCTAATTCCTCTTGTTGTAACCTTGATATGTTCCCAGCTTCTTAGGAACTATGCCAAGGCATCTCAAAACCTACTTTTGATCTCAAGCTATCTCTTGGACCAAATGGTGGCTCCCTCATCAGATTTAAGAAGGTTGGTTTCCCATTATCACTAAGCAACACCTCTCAACATTAAGCACAAATACTAAATGCCAGATTCAACATAACCGAAAACATGATAAAATGGTTGAAGGAAAAGGAAAGTGATTTTCATTAAAAGATGTGTAAAACTCTCAGACCAAAGGCCTTTCCATTGGGCACTGGAGTCTCATTCAACAGAGCACAAAATACGAGAATGAAATGTGGAGGAAAATGAGAAGAAAATAAATGTCAAATAAAACAATGAGTAAGGAATTATTTGTTGGTTTGAGATGAAGAAAAATTACATTCACCCTAGGAGTTTATGGAATTCTTAGATATCTGAAAAATGAAAGGATCGTTGGGAATTAACAAATGAATCCAACAAAATGAAGTGCAAGAGTTGAGAACAATGTGTGAATTCAACAACTAACACTTATAAAAGTAACTTGCATGTGTATATGCTAACTTAATGAACACACACACACACACACACACACACACACACACACACACACACGCACGCACACACACACACAGGACAATGGTGGTCATACCAAATTGTTGTCTTCAAAACCTGTAAATCTGACTGCAAATTACCATAATAGAATAGAGAACAGAGATAAAATTTAAGAAGATTAATACAAAAAAAGAGAAAGAAACAAGGCTCTACATGGAAAGAGATGTATATCCATAGATTGATCTTTGGTATCTAAGAAAATTACAATATCCCCTCACGCTTCATTACAAAGGACATAGTCCTCACTACCCAAAATCCCTAACCTCTAAACCTCCCCACCATTATCTGTTCCAAAATTATTTTTCTCATAGCCTTATACCTTACTATTTTTACAAATCAGATCCTCAAATGAATCCCTGGTCCACAATTTATTCCAAGAAGGCATCTCAAATATAACAACATGATAACCAACAACTCAAAAACTGAATCCTCAATAACTATTATTTCAAAATTATATATGATATCTAGTGTAATGGAACTTTTGATCTAATATGGAAGAGTTAGTTGAGATTAAGGTTGTATATCTTCATCATTGCCTGCTCCATAATTTAAATTTGTTACAACATCTTGTAACCATTGGCGTGAATCACTAAACCATTAGTATTATTTTTCCTATTGAATTCTTGTTCTTCAGATTGGCCATTAGAAGCCCGAATTTAGCTCTGCAAAAACTCAAAAACCATTGAATGAGCTTCGAAGAAAATAATGACCGTTGATTTGAAGGTTAAGGATTTATCCCATATTTTTCATGAAATTAGTTTTCAATGAGTTTATATTGAAAAATAATTTCCACGTTATTTTTGTGTGATCGAGGATATTATAGAACTCTACATAGTTGATGAGTATATTTTACTTTTGATCTCAAGTTCCAATTCAACTAGATCGACTTTAACCCTTAATCAAGACTAGTCTTATTAACTTGGTCTTTGGTTGGCTTGGTGATCCGAAACCTTTGGTGGCTTCTAACTCCTGGTTGGCTCGGTGCTCGATTAGCTTGGTGCCCGGTGACTGATTCTATGAACTACCCGATGGTTTGAACTTCTCAATGAATTTGTATTCGGTTAGCCCGATGTCCCAGTGGTTGGTTGAAACCAAACCATAATCAATAAGAAACAAAATTTGGTCTAGTTGAATCCTAGTGTCCTGGTTTCTGGTGATCCAAACTTGGTACACTTCAGAGGGGGGGAAAATTCAATAAGATCCGTCGATATATATTTATTTTTGCTCGATCAAATCAGATTGGAATTTTGAGGTAATGAGAAATTGGTGGCTTTAGCACAAGAATTAACATAAATTGACGAAGTCAATTTACGTTACAACATTAGGCTCCATATGGGGATTGTATATCCCTGTGAGGCACTAAATAACTACAAACCCTATGCCTTCACTGGGAACTGGAGTCTCATTCAACAGAGCAAAAAATCTGAGAATGAAAGGTGGAGGAAAATGAGAAGAACAATATATCTCAAATACAACAATGAGTAAGGAATTCTTTGTTGGTTTGATATGAAGAAAAATTACAGACACCCTAGGAGTTTATGGAAGTCTTTAGGTATCTAATACATGAAAGGATTGTTGGGAATTAACAGATAAATCCAACAAAATGAAGTGCAAGAGATGAACACAATGTGTGAATTCAACAACTAACACTTATAAAAGTAACTTGCATGTGTATATGTTAACTTAATGAAGACAACACACACACACACACACACACACACACACACACACACATATCAGTGTTGGTCGTGCCAAATTGTTATCTTCAAAACCTGTAAATATGATTGCAAATTACCATAATAGAATATATAATAGAAATGAAATTTAAGAAGCTTAATACATAAAAAGAGAGAGAGACAAGGCTCTACTAGGAATGAGATGTGAATTCATAGATTGATCCTTGGTATTTGAGAAAATTACAATAGCCCCTTAGGATTCCTTACAAAGGACATAGTCCTCGCTGCCAAAAAATCCTAACCTCTAACCCCCCCACCGTTATGTGTTCCAAAATTATTCTTATTATAGCCTTGTACCTTACTATTTTTATAAATCAAATCCTGAAATGAATCCCTGGTCCACCATTTATTTCGAGAAGACATCTCGAATACAACAACAGGATAACCAACAACTCAAAAATTGAATCATTAATAACTATTATTTCAAAATTAGATATGATATCCAGTGCAATGAAACTTTTTATCTAATATGGCGGAGCTAGTTGAGATCGAGTCCGAATAGCTTCATCCTTTTCTTCTCCATAATTTAAATTTGTCACAACATATTGTAACCAATGACGTGAATCACTAAACCATTGATATTCTTTTTCTTATTGAATTCTTGTTCTCTAGATTGGCCTTTGGAAACCCGAATTTAGATATGCAAAAACTCAACAACCATCGAATGAGATTTGAAGAAATATTAACCATTGATTTGCAAGGTTAAGGATTTATCCCACATTTATCGTGAAATTCATTTTCAATGAATTTATATTGAAAAAGAGTTTCCACATTATTTGTGTGATCAGGGATATTATGGAACTCTGCACGGTTGATGAGTATAGTTTACTTTTGATCTTAGGTTCCAATTCAACTAGACCAACTTTAACCCTTAATCAAGACTAGTCTTATTAACCCGATGGTTGGTTGGCCTGGTGATCCCAAACCTCTGGTGGCTTCTAAATCCTAGTTGGTCTGGTGCACGATGACTGATAATATGAACTACCCGATGGATGGAACTTCTCGGTGAACTGATGCTTGGTTAGCCCGGTGTCCCGGTGGCGGGTTGAAATTGAGACAGAATCAATAGGAAACAAAATTTGGTTGAGTTGACTCCCAGTAGCCCGGTGTTCGGTGATCCAAACTTGGTACACTTCATAGGGGGATGAAATTCAATAAGGGTCGTCGATTTATATTTATTCGCGCTTAATCAAATCATATTGGAATTTTGAGGAAATGGGAAATTGACCAGTTTAGCAAAATAATTAACATAAACTGATGAAGTCAATTTATGTTACAACATTAGGCTCCATATTGGGATTGTGTCTCCATGCAAGGCACTAAAGAACTGTAGACATTGTGCCTTCACTCCTCAACAATACGAAACTGAATCCTTGTTTACTCTTTGAAACCTGTAAATGCATGTGCCTACTCTGAAACCATTTCCTGAAACCACCTTGTTCTCTGTTCTATGCATCCTACTTTTTCACCACTCAAACACACTACAATCTAGAAACAAATTGTTCTATTGAACTAATATGCTGAAATAAATGCTTAGAAATGAGTTTTTTTTTCTATGTACAAGGTCTTCTACTCTAAGCAACCCAATCATCCTCATCAGGTAACATGCCACTTCCAATGCAACCATCTAAGGATCCATTTTCTTGAATGGATATTTTGCATGTGCTTTATCAAGAATAAGGAAAGCAAATTTAAAAATTGTAATATAATATAATCATACTGCTCATACTTATAGTCTTGTGATGGTGATGGAAACAAATGATAGATTATCCAAATTTGACTCCATCCAAATTGTTATTGGATCCTCAAAAGCATGAAAGATTACCTCCTTTTGATCAGAAATAAAAGATAGGCATATTTCATATTTGAATACATAATTGCATAACTCTTGAGTAACAACTGATTTCTATAATTTTTTAAGAATGATAGGCTCAAATGAAATGAAGGAAGGAGATAATGTGATGACTTCATAATATACAACTTGTTCTTGTACCATAGCATCAAGTTCTCATCTTTAGGAACAAAAGGAAACAATGCATCTGATTGAAATTCCTCAACATAATCATCATAGTCATCATAAGTTGGGTCAGTGTCATACAGTCCTCTAAATGCCGCTTTGGAAATCTTCTCTTGATTATCTTGGTATTCATCATATCCAGGTTGATTGATAAAAATTCCTAAAACTTCTAAGTCATAAACCTACTTTTCATAATGTTCTTGAAAGGGTTGTTGCATACGTTCTTCATGAACAAGCTGATCTACACATTTATAATCCTTAACTTATTCATGTTCTATAGCTTCTTCAATGTTCTTCTCATGTGAGAATATTGAATCCAAATATATGGTGGGAAAAACTTGATAGATTTCAAGTTTATTAAAATTTTCCATGCATTCATTATTTCTAGGATATAAATATGCATCATTTCCTTTATGAACATTTGTCATATATGTCTTCCTTATGACACCCTGAAGAAGAAATATTTTGAAATAACAATACATTCATATCATCGTATCCATAAAATATGGATTGTTCACTGAAACTTTTTGTAACTACTAACAAGTAATCTTCTTCATTAACCAAATCAGTGCAACAACCAATCTCTTGTGTTTCTTGAACCAACTCATGAAAATCAACATTACAATCATCAATAAATTGACCATTAAAAAATGGAATATTATATGCATACCTTTATTCATTTTCTTCAATTGGTTCTCTTTGGATAGTCAAGTCATCATGCATATTTAAAACTTCATATTGAAAACTCTCAGGGATATTTTCTTCTCTTTGCTCCTCTATGTTCAAATCCTTGTTCCTTTTATGTTTAAGTAGCTTCCCACAATCTCATAAATTATTCTCTATCTCCTTAACATAAGTAAATATATGTTCCAAATTTGAAGAGTTTCCTTCTCTAAGATAAAAGGCCAAACTAGGATGATGTAATAATGTATAATGTACCTTAGTAACAACTTCATAAGGATAATATCAACAAGAAAATTGTGACACAAATTTTCAAATCTTCTATTGAACTTTGTAACAATTTCATTTTTCCTTCTTTTTATAGCATAAAACTCAAAGAGATATTGATGATGAGTTTTCCTTTCAACCCATTTGTGCAAGTAAACATCATGGAAATCAGTCCAAGAACTAATAGAATTGACTTCCAAATATCTGAACCATATTCTGACTTCCCCTTCCAAAGACCGAGCGAACATACTCATAAAGAAATCATCATGTTGAATATCCAAGTAATATGTGAAGTTTTTGAAAGCTACTATGTGTTTTTCTTCTGAAACATCATCTTCTCCATTGAATCTAGGGAGAGACTTATAATAATTCGCAGGAAAATCATGAAGTATAGGTGGCAATTTAATAGGTTTATACCAATTTATAACCCAAGGATGAAACTTTATAGGCTATTCAAAAGGTATACTAATGACAATGGAAGTTGGTGTATAGATTTCTTTCTCAAATGTTTCACAAAATTGCTTTTCTATTGGTGAAACGGGTATATGGGCTACTTGTTCAGGAAAACCTTGAAAATACGTCGATACAAGAGGATCATCATTATTTTCAGAGGGAAATAATTAAAAGGGCTTATCTACTTGAGGAATGCAAGAAGAAGCCAGGGTTTCTTTTCCAAGAAAGGAGGTAAAATTTTTAGTTTATCATGATTCTCAACAATGCAAGAAGAGGGAAAGACTTATTTTTCCAATGAAGAAAGTATATTCTTGGATTTATGATTCTCCCAATATACAATATAAAGAAAAATCTATTTGAAATGTACATGAAAAAGTAGAAAGGGACTAATCAATTGAACCAAAGCTTCTTGAAAGAAGGTCATCATTTGATACTTGATCATTTTGTAGTAATCCTTCATTTCACTGTCAACAAGGACGATTCCTAGTGGAGTCTTGAAACTTTGATTGGAGTTGCCAAGTGAAATTTCTAACTAAAACGTCTTCTTTTAAAATAAAATATCCTATTGTTTTTTATCCTTGTTCAACTTCAAGAGTCAGAACTTATCTTTGTCATATCCCAGGGAAAATATCTCAAACCTTTATTCCCCGACAATAACGCCAAAAAGATGTTGTAACCTTGAGATGTTCCCGACTACTTAGGAACTAAGGGAAGGCATTTCAAAACCTACTTTTGACCTCAAGATGGCTCTTCGACCAAAGGGGGTTTCCTCATCAGATTTAAGAAAGTTGGCTGCCCACTATCACTAAGAAACAACTCTCAACATTAAGCACAAATAATAAATGCCAGATTCAACATAACTAAAAATATGATAAAATGTTTGAAGGAAAAGGTAGGTGACTTCCATTAAAATACATTTGAACCTCTTAGGCCAAAGGCCTTTCCATTGGGCACTGGAGTCTCATTCAACAGAGAAAAAAATTTGAGAATAAAAGGTGGAGGAAAATGAGAACAATAAATCTCAAATACAACAATGACTAAGGAAATATTTGTTGGTTTGAGATGAAGAAAAATTACATACACCCTATGAGTTTATGGAAGTCTTTAGGTATCTAATAAATGAAAGGATTGATGGGCATTAACAAATGAATCCAACAAAATGAAGTGTAAGAGTTGAGCACAATGTGTGAATTCAACAACTAACACTTATAAAAGTAACTTGCAGGTGTATATGTTAACTTGATGAAGATATATATATATATATATAGAGAGAGAGAGAGAGAGAGAGAGAGAGAGAGAGAGAGAGAGAAGTGGTGGTCGTACCGAATTGATGTCTTCAAAACTTGTAAATATAACAACAAATTACCATAATAGAATATAGAACAGAGATGAAATTTAAGAAGCTTAATATAGAAAAAGAGAGAGAAATAGAGCTCTATTAGGATTGAGTTTTGAATCCATAGATTGATCCTTGGTATCTGAGAAAATTACAATAGCCCTTTAGGCTTCATTATAGAGGACACAATCCTCACTGCCAAAATTCCTAATCTCTAACCCTCCCTTATCTATTCCAAAATTATTCTTCTCATAGCCTTCTACCTTACTATTTTTATAAATAAAATCCTGAAATGAATCCCCAAACCACAATTTCCTTCGAAAAGACATCTCGAATACAACAACATGATAACCAACAACTCAAAGGATGAAACCTTAATAACTATTATTTGAAAATTAGATATGATATCCACTGCAATGGAACTTTTGTTATAATATGGCATAGTTAGTTGAGATCGAGGCCAGATAACTTCATTCTTGTCTACTCCATAATCAAAATTTGTCACAACATCTTGTAACCAACGATGTGAAACCATCAATATTATTTTTCTTGTTGAATTCTTGTTCTCCAGATTGGCCTTTGGAAACCCGTATTTATCTCTACAAAAACTCAACAACCATCAAACAAGCTTCGAAGAAAGTATTGACCGTCGATTTTGAAGGTTAAATATTTATCCCACATTTTTCGTGAAATTCATTTTCAATGAGTTTATATTAAAAAAGTGTTTCCAAATTATTTGTGTGTGAATTGAGATATTATGAAACTCTCCATGGTTGGTGGTACAGTTTACTTTTTATCTCAGGTTCCAATTCAACCAGACTGACTTTAACCCTTAATTGAGACTAGTCTTCTTAACTTGGTGGCCGGTTGGCCCGGTGATTCCAAGCCTCTGGTGGCTTCTAACTCCTGGTTGGCCCAGTGCTTGATGACTGATGTTCTGAACCACCTGGCGGATGGAACTTCTTGGTGAACTGTGTTTCGTTAGCTCGGTGTCCCGGTGGCCAGTTGAAGCTGGACTGGAATCAATAGGCAACAAAATCTGGCCGACTCAAATCCTGATGGCCCAGTGTCCGGTGATCCAAACCTGGTACACTTTGGAGGGGGCCTAAATTCAATAAGGATCGTCGATTTATATTTATTTCCACTCGATCAAATCTTATTGTAATTTTGAGGTAACGAGAAATTGGCAGGTTTAGCACATGAATTAACATAAATTGACAAAGTATATTTATGTTACAACACCTCTGAAGTTGCATCCTCTGACTTTGATTCGACTACTTCACCTCATCTCACCAAATATGTAGCCCCCCACTCTTTAACTAGTTACTATTGGTAAAGGAAAACAATTGATAGACATGCAAATGCCATTTATGCCTCCTTAGACTTTGATTCGACTACTTCACCTCATCTCACCAAATATGTAGCCCCCCACTCTTTAACTAGTTACTATTGGTAAAGGAAAACAATTGATAGACATGCAAATGCCATTTATGCCTCCTTAGAGTTCCTCATAGAATCTTGTTGTATCTTTCATTATTGTGAAATCTACCAATATCCCTTTTATTATGGATCACATTGCTATCCCACCTTGCCATAATCAAGTCTCCTTCGCTACTCCATTGTTTAGATATGCCTTGAGAATGATGATTTGTTTTAAGGATATGCCCTCAAAAGCATCTACCCCTATGCACCCTGCTTTAGGTAACCAATTCCCATCCTCCTCATCTTAGTGAGGACCCATTACTCTTCAATCATAATAATGTCTATTTGATGATTATATGTTTGTGGTGGACTATTTTTGGATTGTTGTGGAGACTTCTCTATATTTTTTTGGGATAGATGGACATGCCTCATATTTTTGGGTATAGATTTATGTTTATAGTAGTTCATGGCATGTGTGGTGTGGATGATAATGTCATTATTTTATTATTTCAATATTTTTCAACCGAGGATACATGCATAATTTAATTTGATTATTTTATGAGCAGTTTGATGTTATGCTTTTAATGTTATATGTGGCCATGTAAGAGAGTTATAAGGGGGAATGGAGTTGTAAGGTGTTGATTTGGGAGACATAAGGTGTTGGATGAGCCCTAGGAACTCATGACCCATGGTTGCTCAAGGTGCATTAAGTTTATTAGGTGACATACCCCCTTTTGTTTGTCTTCACTCTATCTTATATTTCGATATCATCCTTAGAGACACTTTTTTTTTTTAAAGTGACTTTTGTTTCCTAATGTTTTTATGCCACATTATTACTATTTCCCTATTCTTTTTATGTTTTATAATTACCAACTAATTTCTCCAATATATAGAAAGAAGAGAAGGGATACTTATGGCCTATTAAGAGAGAGGATACGAGAGGTATGCAAAGAGGCTCAATCTGATTACACTTGATTCATTCATTCCACTTGTGTTATCTTGAGGATTTAACAACTTTGTTGACAATAGGAATGTTTTCTAAGAGTGTAGATGAATGTGAGGATTTGAACCTTCATTTTGTTTTTATTGTTTAAGTACATTGTTTTCTACAATTTTTGTAAGTGGTTAGTTGTTTGAGTTTATGCTTAGCACTAACCGACAAGTAATTTGCAGTGGTAATGTGTATAAGAGAAAGATTACTCCCTCCCGTGATGTCAAGAATTGATGTTTCTAGCCTTGCTTCCTTTGCATTTCTGGCTTGTTCTTGTATGGTTCCCATAAACATTAGAATAAGTTTTGAATAGTTCTGGTCCATGTTTTGGAGGAGGTTGAAAGTTTGTTATATCATTGACTATACTTAGTGAAACATATTTTAAATTAAAAAGTTGAGAATCTAGTCATAATTCTTGAGTTTTGTTGGATACATTTGCTTTGAATTTCTTGGGATTGTGTATCATTCTAAAATCATAAAAATAATCTATCTTTCAAAATAAAATATTTTCTTAGTTATTCTTATTTCTACAATTTAAAACTTTTAGCTATCTTGTAGATATTTTCAGTTCAACAATACTTTCAGTGTTTTTTAGTTTTTTTTTTTTTTTCAAGAGAAAAAACCTCTTAATCAATTAAAAATATTTTTAAAACATACTACAAAATTAAAATAACAATAAAATCATGTTGCATTTAATTTTAGGTTTAAAAAAAAAAACAAAAAAAAACAACAACATTTCCTAGAACAGCTGGCCAATACCTAAAACTAAATACTACACTCTAACATAATTTAAAGTCTTACCCAAAATATAATGCTAATAATTAAAAGATTATACCTCCCAACCGGGTTTTAGTCATTTTCCAATTCTCTTTATTTGGAATTGATTAACTAGAGAAGGTCTGAACCAGGCAATTTTGGATGTAAAACCCTCCTGAGGCAAGTTTTTTGTTTTCATTTAAAAAAGGGAAGGTTAGTTATTTAAAATATATTCAATCTCAATTTTGAATTCAGATATAAAATGCCAGACTCAAAGAACTCCTTTATTATCTGGCATTGTTCCCGTTCTGGAATTGAACATAAACCTGCGTCCAATATTCATTGATGAGATCATCGAGTTCTGTGAATGGTAACATCACTGCCTCCAATGTCAGGAAGCTACAATACCAAAATCTCACTATTTATCAAGCCAACGTTTGGTTTCAACGCTACTAAGACTAGTGTTGTTCTTCTTCTTAGGCCTTCACCCAGTGCCAACCAACCAACAAGGTGTTGACGGAAGCCATACTGATCTGTGCCCAGATAATCCAAATTGCCTATGTACGCATTGAAATCTGTTCAGGAAAGTGTTTGGTAAATTCACGCAAAGTGTTTGATGAAATGCCTCACTGAGATCCATGGTTGTAGGCTATCATTGACATAGGGGATGCCATGATGAGGCTCTGAAGGTATTGTGGAAAAATTGGTAAATGCACGCAAACTGTTTGATGAAATGCTTCACTGAAATCTGAGATCCATGGTTGTAGGCTATTCACACATTGACATAGCGGATGCCATGATAAGGCTCTGAAGCTCTTGTGGAAAATGCCCAAGCTAGATGTAGTCTTTTGGAATGCTATGATTGGAGGATATGCACAGAACGGGTGTGCAAAAGTAGCCTTGAGTTTTTCTCAACAAAAGTGGGTGGAGGGTTTAAAAGTGAACTCAAAGACTTTCGCACGTGTTCTCCCATTATACACCAACTTGGCGATTCTGGCAGGGGCAGGAAATCCACGAAGAAGTGATTAGGAATGGTTTCAATATGATATTATGGTAGTGAATTCCCCTGTGGACATGCATGGGAAATGTGGGAATGTCGAAGGAGTTCATCATATGTTTGACAAAAAAGGAACGTAGAGGGAGTTCATCATATGTTTGACAAAATGCATCAACGAGATAAGGATTTTGGGATATGAACAAAATACGTATTGAATTTAATGTAGTTGTAAGAGTCATTCTCCTTGGAGGATGACTTAAGACTCTAGTTTTGGACTAGGGTTCCCAGCAGTTATCTGGGGTTTTTGGTTTGGGACCAAGCAGTTAGAGCCATGGCAAAAGACCCTTGTGAGGGTCTCCAGTAGATGACTGGGGTTTTTGGTCTGGGACCAAGCACAAAAAACCCTTGTGAGGGCCCCTAGTAGATGACTGGGGTTCTGGGTCTGGGACCAAGCAAAAAGACCATTGTATGGGCCCCCAGTAGATGGCTGGGATTCTTGGTCTGGGACCAAGTAGTAAAGACCCTTGGGAGGGCCCCAAATTTAAGACTGGGGTTCTTGGTCTGGGACCAAGCAGTTAAGTCCTTAGATATGTTTAAGGCCCCTGGACGTGTTCCAGGGTACCCATGTCTAAGGCATGGGTTGATCCCTGGTTTTGTACCTTGGTGGGTAAAACCCCAGATATGTTATGGACCAACCTGGTCCTTGATCAGGTAGTTGTTGGTGTATGACTCTCTTTTGAAGGCAGGCATGACCACATGAAGGATGTATCCCATATGCAGTGATGATAAAGTTGATTGGTCACCTTGAGAAGTATACGGACATGTGTAAACCTCTCCTAAACCCACCACCCTTGGTTTTTGGGGCTTGAGTTTGTTTGGGGGTTTGTATTTTGACTTAGGGGTTAATATAAGAAATATTGATTAATATAAATTATAAATATATTTAATTAATATTTATATAATTAAATATATTATTTTTAATAATATTTCTTTTATCCTAACCTCTACCCAAAAGTATAAATAAGAACCCCTCCCCTTTCACTCATTCACTTGATCTCTCCTTTCCTCCTCCTCATAGAAGTGGTGGATTGTTTATTTGTGATCTGCGGCCTCCTTGGAACAGATCTGCGGACTCCTTGCATCAGTCTTGCAGCCTCCCTGTGACAGCATGTGCCCCCCTTGAGACAGTCTCCTTCTGTTAGCAGCTCGACCTCTCTTCTGATTGTCGAGTGAGTGTTGAGGGTGACTTCTACCCTCCTTGAAAGTGTTGATCTTGTTATCCTCTTTGACTATTACCAGTCGACCCTCCTCCTTCTACCAATGATCTCATTGCAGCCTGTCGTCCCCTCTTTTAGGACATATCTATGACCTTGAAGGCCACGACACCTTAGAAGGGAGACTAATCTGGCAGTCGTCCCTCTCTTTTCTGGTAGAATTTTTGTGTGAGGCTTTGGGCTTGTGGGTGTGAGGGTTTCAGGGTGATTTAATAGTCCATTGCTTCTCTTGATAAGGGATCTGACCCTAGAGGCAGATCCATGACATTTAGACTTATCTGAGCATACTACAGTGGGTTCTTATCTCTCATTTGTGTCATGCTTCTCTTCATGTTGCAGAGGTAAGAAAATAAAAAGGTAAGCTACTGGTTTACAGTTCTTGCATTGCTTAGATCTATTGACTAACATATTTTGATATTATTGTCTAGCTCAGATTTATCTATTGATCAAGCTCAGAAATGTTTACCTTGCATAGATCTATCTACTATACATGTCCAGATTTTAATCTACGTTTCAGATCTGACTCAGATCTTCTTTTGTTGTTTAAAGCATAGATCTATCTACTATACATGTCTAGATATATATCTAATGTTCAGATCTGACTCAAATCTTGTTTTGCTTACTCAGAATTGTTTAAAGCATAGATCTATCTTTTATCTAGTTCAACTCTGATTCAGAATTTGATTTGCCTACTCAGAAATGTTTTAAAGCATAGACCTATACACTATTCATGACCAAAAATATTTTTAGTTCAGATCTAAATATTTTTGAAGTTCAGATCTACTTAAATTTAATGTGTACTTGCCGATCTTAGTTACAGAGTTTTTGAAAAAGAATAATTTTGTTTTCTTTCCCTAATTCTAACATGGTTTCAAAACTTAGGGCATGGAAGGAGCTCAAGACTTGTAGACTTGAGCCTGCGTAGATCCATTTCATAGGGTTTACAGATCAACAAATTCAAGTTGCTATGTTCTTAAGAGTACTTGTAAGGGCACATAGTTTCAGTTTTTGAATTGCTTTCTGAAGGTTGTCTCTTATTGTTTTAAGTTGCTACTTTCTGTACTTAGTGGTGGACACATGAAGTGCCATGTGCAGCATGGGTCCCTTTTCAAGAAAGGTAGAATGGGTTAGTAAATGGCTTTCCTTTTTCAATGTTGTGTTTGTCATATTANTGTCTCTTATTGTTTTAAGTTGCTACTTTCTGTACTTAGTGGTGGACACATGAAGTGCCATGTGCAGCATGGGTCCCTTTTCAAGAAAGGTAGAATGGGTTAGTAAATGGCTTTCCTTTTTCAATGTTGTGTTTGTCATATTAACCTATGATAACGCTTATATTATGAGCAATATATTCCATGATAGCTTCATAGTAAACATCTCTAGCAACCATGGTCTTTGTTACCCAATGGTCTATGCATTTCAAAAATATTTATTTTTCTATCTTAGTTGTCTCTAGTCTGTAGGTACTCAGAGATTCATGCAAGCAATGAATTTAAATTCTAGAAGTCAAGACTGTTTAATGGTTGTAAATGTAATAGATATCTTCAGCATTTAAAACTGTTGAGATGGTGTGGGTTACACACCCAATTGCAAGGGTTGTCTCTACTTTGAATTACTCTCTACTATTGGATACTTCCACAACCAGTTACATCAAAAGTTTCCTTATCTATTGAAAGATATAGGATACCACCCGTCTTCTGTTAATCTTGTTGCCCTCATCTCTAATGTACTTATGACAACTAACTTTATTAGAACAAGTGTTGTGCAAGCTCCTCACAGCTGGTCACTTTAAATTGCTTAGGGGGAGGATGATATGTTTTCTGCTAAGTCTTACATTAGGTGCTTAGCTTCAAATGACTTTGATTGGAGAAGAGAATAGATGATCTTTGTACTCCTGTTGAATAATTGAGAATTTGCATTTTAATCATCCTTGATGAATTTTTTTAATTTAACCAGAAAGACAACCATAAACTCTCTACTATGGTTCTTGACAGATGGCACTTTTTGGTTTGAGAGTAACATCACAAATAGAAGACAGCCACATTTAATTTAACTTCTTTTCTAATGTGGATGCCAAGGTGTTGATTCCAGATTTAGAGCCTGTAGGCTTTAACTCAAATTGATAAACATGTTATTATCATATTGTTGTTTAGAACAAGTCTAAAAGAATGGGCTCAGCCAGAGTTAGTGAAAGACTATCTTATTTATTGTACACTTATGAAATGCAAGCTTGGATGTCAACTTGTTTGAATTATTGGTGAAGTGAAAAAATGCTAGTTGAGAAAGATTTCATGTCAGGAGAATCTGGAGGCTAGGGTTCTTTATTTTTGGTGGATCCTTGGTTTTTCTGTTATAGATTCCTTGAGATCATTTCCNGAACAAGTCTAAAAGAATGGGCTCAGTCGGAGCTAGTGAAAGACTATCTTATTTATTGTACACTTATGAAATGCAAGCTCGGATGTCAACTTGTTTGAATTATTGGTGAAGTGAAAAAATGCTAGTTGAGAAAGATTTCATGTCAGGAGAATCTGGAGGCTAGGGTTCTTTATTTTTGGTGGATCCTTGGTTTTTCTGTTATAGATTCCTTGAGATCATTTCCTCTTTTAGATCATTTTTTATTAGTTTAAAGTAACTCTGATCAGGATCTAAACCCTTATAAAAGGGGGTCCTGCATAGACATCAATCTAGTAGGATAGTTACTTGAACTAACAATTGTTTCATACTCAAAGATGCCCTAGATAGCCACAGCTAGTAGCTGGCTGCAAAAGCTTAGTGTGTGTCTTCAGACCAAGCAAGTTCAAGGTAAGTTAAGGTATGTACCATTTGCATTTAATCACTAAATTTGAAATAAGTATGTAACTATTAAAGTCAATAAGAAGAATTGTGATTATCCCTCTATCATGAACCATGTCTTAAAGGAGTACTGTCAGAACCTAAATTGTTTTTGGTTACATGACCAAGGAAGTTGTGATCTCAAAACATACTTTTTAAATTGATGTAAGCTAGATCTTTCTCCCTGGTTCAGAAACCCAACAGTATGTTGGTCTATTTTCTCTGATATGAAAGACAACATGTAACCTTGGGTTATTTTTCTTGGTTAAGGAGTCCATCAATTTTATCTTGTTAGTTGGGGTATTTTTCCTCGTTTTGGGAACCCCACAAATATTTTTTTTCGAGAGTCCTTAGATTGTATTTGAGCAATTATCCTTGACACAAGAGCTCAAGAACTCTGACTTAGCTTTTCATATTAAACTTGGTACTGACACCAAGAACATCTTGAAGAGATATGACATCAGAACAAAGTCAAATGATCTTATAAGTTCAGAGGGAGCCAGTTTGCACATGATAGGGAGGCAGACATTTTATGAGACTCAGAGGGCGCAGTCCCTGCATATGAGTTAGACCTTGACCTACAACAGAGATGACAAACTTAGTAGAGTCAAGGGATACTATCAGTTTCTTTTAAAGAAATTTTCTATTAAAAGGAAACCAGCCTCGTGCCGAGAAATACTAAAGGAAGCATAATTAAGGGCACTTTCAAAGAAAGCAAGAAACCAGATAAGTACTCCAACCTCATAGCTAAATTGAATATTGTGATTGATTCAGAACCTTCCACATTTGAAGTGTGGGAAGATGCTATGATAGAATAATATGAATCAATTCTGAAGAATGATGTATGGGCAGTGTTTCAAAGACCTTGTGACAAATCAATGGTAACTTCCAATGGATTTATAAGATAAAACCTACAATAGATGGTTGTATTGAGGTCAAACTTATGACTTGAGATTTCTCTCAGAAAGAAGGGATTATCTATGAAAAGATCCTTAATTCCATCAGGATCTTTTGTCACAGTTTTTTTGAAACTTCATATGATAGATGTTAAGATTTTTTCTTAAACAGTGAAGTCAAGCAAGAGGCTATCCATGGGAAAGAATCCCATGGATTATAACAAGCTCCAAGAGATTGGTATGAAAAGTATTAACAATCTCACTTCAGAGTCTTGGGTTCACCAAGAGTTTTTATCTTTATATAAAGATTGTCCAAAATCATCATGTTATCTTAGGATGATCTGTTCCTTACAAGAAATGAATTTTTTTTGATATCTTAGACTACGAGGGAGCTCTTCAACATAAGTTGAAATGAAAGACTTGGGTCTTTTACATTACTTTCTAAGCTTAGAGGTGTGGAAAAAACTAGGTGAGATGTTTCTCCCACAAAAGAAAATATGCAGTTGATGTTCTCCACTGATTTAGCATGATGGACTGTAAGTCCATGACCACACAAATGATATCTAACCTAAAGAAATTAAAATATCAGGTTACTGATTCATAACCATAAGACCCCTCTTTATATCGACAGATCATTGGGTCATTGATGTACCTCGTACATACAAGATCGGACATTTGTTATGCGGAAAATGCCCTCAGTCAATTCATGTGTGTATACATTGATGTTAATCACATTCGGAGATATGTTCGGGGAACTATAGCTTTTGGTCTTAGATACACTTCCAGTAGAGGTGTAATGCTTCATAAATTACAGATTCAGATTGGATGGGCAACGCAGTGGATCAGAAGAGCACTTCTGGATATTGCTTCAGTTTGGGTTCAACGATGATTTCCTAGTCCAACAGGAAACAGGGCTCCATAGCCCAGAGCACTGCATAAGGATAATACATTGTTGCAAGTGCTGCTAGCAAAGAAGTAGTATGGCTTAGGAAGCTACTTTCAGACTTGTTCAGTGTAGAGCTAGAACCCACAGTCATTCACTGTGACAACTAGAGTTGTATAAAGCTCTCTGTGAATCCAGTGTTTCATGTTAGGTCGAAACACATTGAGATGAGATATCACTATGACCGGAACATGGTGCAGAAGAACATTCTCAGTATTCAGTATGTTCTGATGACAGAAAAAACGACATGTATTTTGACCAAGCCACTGTCCTTGACTAAGTTTGTGTACTTTCGTGACAAGCTTGGTGTTGCTGAGAATGCCTCTCTTGCTGAGAGGGAGTGTTGAATTTAATGCAACTGCAAGAGCCATTCTCCATGGATGATGACTTAAGACCCTAGTTGTGGACTAGGGCCCCCAGTACTCACCTGGGGTTCTTGGTTTGGAACCAAGCAGTTAGAGCCATGGAAAAAGACCCTTGTGAGGGCCCCCAGTAGATGACTGGGGTTCTTGGTCTGGGACCAAGCACAAAAGACCCTTGTGAGGGCCCCCAATAGATGACTGGGGTTCTTGGTCTGGGGCCAAGTAGAAAGACCCTTGTATGGGCCCCCAGTAGATGACTGGAATTCTTGGTCTGGGACCAAGCAGTAAAGAGCCTTGAGAGGGCCCCCAGTTTATGACTAGGGTTCTTGGTATGGGACCAAGAAGTTAAGTCCCTAGATATGTCTAGGGCCCCTTGACGTGTTCTAGGGTACCCATGTCTAAGGCATGGGTTGATCCTTGGTTTTGTACGTTTGTGGATAAGACCCTAGATATGTTCTGGGGCAACCTGGTCCTTGATTAGATAGTTGTTGGTGTATGACCCTCTTTTGAAGGTGGGTATGACCACATGAGGGATGTATCCCATATGTAGTGATGATAAAGTTGATTGGTCACCTTGAGAAGTATATGGACATGTGTAAACCTCTCCTAAACCCACCACTCTTGGTTTTTGGGGCTTGAGTTTGTTTGGGAGTTTGTATTTTGACTTAGGGGTTAATATAAGAAATATTAATTAATATAAATTATAAATATATTTAATTACTATTTATATTAATTAAATATATTATTTTTAATAATATTTCTTTTATCCTAACCTCTACCCAAAAGTATAAATAAGAACCCCTCCCCCTTCACTCATTAACTTAATCTCTCCTTTCCTCCTCCTCATAGAAGTGGCAGATTGTTTCTTTGTGATCCACGGCCTCCTTGGAACAGATCTGCGACCTCCTTACATCAATCTTGCAGCCTCCCTGTGACAGTGTGTGGCCCCCTTGAGACAGTCTCCTTCTGTTAGCAGCTCGACCTCTCTTCTGATTGTTGTGTGAGTGTTGAGGGTGACTTCTACCCTTTCTGAAAGTGTTGATCTTACTGTCCTCTTTGACTATTACCAGCCGACCCTCCTCCTTCTACTAGTGATCTCATTGCAACCTACCGTCCCCTCTTTTAGGACAGATCTATGACCTTGAAGGCCACGACACCTTAGAAGGGAGACTAATCTGGCAACCGTCCCTCTCTTTTCTGGTAGAATTTTTGTGTGAGGGTTTGGTCTTGTGGGTGTGAGGGTTTCAGGGTGATTTAATAGTCCATTGCTTCTCTTGATAAGGGATATGACCCTAGAGGCAGATCCATGACATTTAGACTTATCTGAGCATACTACAATGGGTTCTTATCTCTCATTTGTGTCATGCTTCTCTTCATGCTGCAGAGGTAAGAAAATAAAAAGGTAAGCTATTGGTTTACAGTTCTTGCATTGCTTAGATCTATTGACTAACATATTTTGATATTATTGTCTAGCTCAGATTTATCTATTGATCAAGCTCATAAATGTTTACCTTGCATAGCTCTATCTACTATACATGTCCAGATTTTTATCTACGTTTAAGATATGACTCAGAGCTTGTTTTGTTGTCTAAAGCATAGATCTATCTACTATACATGTCTAGATGTATATCTACTGTTAAGATCTGACTCAGATCTTGTTTTTCTTACTCAGAATTGTTTAAAGCATAGATCTATCTTCTATCTAGTTCAGATCTGATTCAGAATTTGATTTGTCTACTCAGAAATGTTTTAAAGCATAGACCTATACTTGTTCATGACCATAAATATTTTTAGTTCAGATCTAAATATTTTTGAAGTTCAGATCTACTTAAATTTAATGTGTACTTGTCGATCTTTGTTACAGATTTTTTGAAAAAGAATAATTTTGTTTTCTTTCCCTAATTCTAACAGCAATGAGGCCTTACAGCTTTTTCATGAGATGAAATTGGCAAGTATGATGTCCAATTCAAACACTTTTATGAATGTTTTTTTAAGGCATTGCCTTTAAGGCTCTATTTTAACTTTCAAGTAATCAGAAATGCAGTCCAATTTAATGTATTCGTGAGAAATGCGCTTATATACATGATCAAGTAATCAGAAATTTGTGAGAAATGCACTTATATACATGATAAAGTAATCAGAAATGCAGTCGAGTCTAATGTATTAGTGAAAAATGCACACACACATATATATATATATATATGCAAAATGTGGGGATATTGAAAAGGCACTGAATATGGAATGTTCTCACAATATGTGGTCTCAACAAAATAATGATTGGAGTTCTATTTTGTTGATAAATATTTTATTATGTTCATTTATAAGGAGAGTTTTAAAAGTATGAAAAATAAATAATGATTGGAGTTCCATTTTGTTGACTGATATTTTATCATGTTCATTTATAAAGAGGGTTTTAAAAGTATGAAAATTAGAGTCAATATATTGTAGGTATTGGGGATGTGGGGTACAAGGAGATTAATAAGTATTTTGGGATAAAAAAAGGCTATATGATAAAAATAGGGGATATATATATATAGTGAAAATAATGTTTTTTAAATTGAAAATATGTATTGGGAAGGGAGTTCAACAAAAGCATTTTGAGAGGTATTTATCAATATCTAGTGAAATTAAAGGTATTATTTAATATCCCATGAAATTTAAAAGTATATACTATGTGATAAGTTCACTAAGTGAAGATCCAATGACCATGTAAGACAAGGAATCTCTTAAACTTTTTGAAAAAATGCAAGAATAAATCCCAACCCATATCAAATTTATGTTTATTTTTTTTACATCAAATTAGTAGCTAAGAGACTACTTAGATTCCAAAACTGAATTTTATTACATTACTCCTACAAACATTCTTGGTTGTGTTGGATGCCTAGGTGAAACACAAGACTTCATTAATTAAATCCTTGTAAAAGCGAGGCAAATGTGTTAACCCGTCAAGCTAGCGATTGTTTTGAGAGGTGTATAAAATGAAACACAAGAATTCATTAATTAAATCCTTGTAAAAGTGAGGCAAATGTGTTAACCTAACCCATCAAGCTAGCAATTGTTTTGAGAGGTGTATAAAATGAATGGAAAGAAAAATAAAAATGTTTAGATAAATATTAAAATATATTTAGGTTTCATATACTAATTTAGTATACTAATTTGATGTTTAGTTTGGTAATGAATTTAATAATTAGATTATTATTATTATTATAAAATATATTAAATATAAAATAAAAGACAAAAATTAAACCTTAAACCTGAATTTAAATGTAAATAAAAAAGTAAAAAATTAGATGCAAAAATTATACTGTGAATTAAATTCACAGTGCACCGACAATTTTGTTGAGGGATTTTTTTGAACCAGAGCAGATTCTAAAATAAAAAATGTAGCCAAAAATAAACATAAAGATAGTAGTTTATTAAAGATAAAGGCTAAAAGCACAAGATTAATTTTTTTATTAAATGTAAAGACCGGCGAAAGATTTAAAAAACATAATTGAAAGGAAAGTTAGTTTATCAGATTGACATCCACTTTTTAAACAAATGCTATTGATTAACTGAGTAAACACACAACTTGTCTTTAAAGACAGTTATTGAGAAATGAAATTTTTGTCTTAGATTTAGTAAATGAGCTATGGGCAGCTTACAGAAGTCGCAGTTGCATGTTTACATTTCAGTCGCCATTATTTGTCCTAAAATCCATGGAATTGTGCTCGAACATGTGTGAATTTGATAGCAATAAAATAAAATCTGAAGTTACAACGTTTGTTGTTTTTCTAGTTGTGAATTTGATGGCAATAAAATCTCAAGTCACAATGTTTGTTGTTTTTCTGGGTTGAGATTGAAATTCAGATCATAATAAAAACGACGTTTGATGAAGTTCACTAAGTTCAGCGAACATGATCCCTCGTTCTGATTAAAATTTTCATATATTTTAATATGTTCTGATTAGAAGACTTAATGAAATTAGCAAAATAATAAGATAACAGTTTAAAATAATAAATGATATGCAAATTGAATTAATAATTATAAGATCCATTTGATTTGGAAAAACAAGTAAAATAGTGAGGTGGGGGTTAAGATAGGTAAATGAAATAAATAATGACAATGGATTAAAAGAATTAGGAGGGTTAAGAAAGATAAAGGCAAAGAAGATTAAAACCAAATTAAATAATTTGGGTTTGATGGTCTAGATGATGAATGATAGACTTTCAAGATTGGCTAAAAGAGGTATATGAAATAAATAATGAGGATGGATTAAAAGAATTAGAAGAGTAAAAAACAAAGACAAAGGAGGGGAAAGAAAATTAAAACCAAATTAAACAATTTGGATTTGATAGCCTAAGTGATGAATAATGGGCTTCCCAAATTGGTTGAGTTTATCATTTCAAGATTCTCTCACATTGTAGCAGTCATCATGATTAAAATTGTTTCTCAATAGGGTTCTCAGCCCAGGATTTTGGTTTGGATTTGAAAGAGTATTTCACAATAATTGTGTCAACAATGTATGATTTGCTACAGAAACAAGGAATTCAGGCATCAGGTTTTAGAGATGTGATTTGTAGTGCCTGAGATGAAAGGAAGAGAAATATGAGCTAGGGGCTCGGAATAAGAAGAAAAGTTTTTAGATTTGAAATTGCAAATTGAATAAAAAACTTTGCTGATTGAAGAAATGGAGTAACCATTAAACATAAGAGCTTTAGGTTAGATGGATTTTTTCTCTCTAAAAATTGGGGAGCTTCTAATAACCCAAATAATTAGAGTTTTTAAAATCACTGATTTTTAAATTTTTAAAATTTTTGAACTGAATAGTAATAAAATTTTCTTATCATTACTTGATTGTCTTGTTTGTTAAATTCTCTTGCTCACGGTCTTTGCCCATGGTATTTGGGGCAAAAGATCGATCGTGAATCATAATCCATTCCTCGTTGGTGCACACGAAACTCGTTCCTCCTGTTCATCCACCTATGCCTTCGATTGTCCAAAAAGAAATCTAGGTTTATAATAAATCTATCCTCATAAAAACTTAAAAAAAATATAATCAAAGTTTCTATGTTATAAACTTAATTTCCTTCCCTTTCAGTTATTTGAGATGTTAAATAGCTATATAATTTTAGAATATATATATATATATTTTTTAATGGTAATTCATTTACCAATATCCATTAAGGAGGAATATTTTTTTTAATGTCTAAGATTGTTTCAGGTTTCCCATCAATGCAATATTTTATATTACATAAATGCATAACAAATGAGATATTAGTTTGCTTCGCCCCAAAACAATTCACTCCTCAAACTCTACATTTTCAAATTTAGATATTTCAAACTTATATCTAAAACAAAATATAAGTGAAAGGTTACAAAAGTAACATTCCCGTGTAAAAGTAACAATTCCATATAATGACAACACGAATTTTGAGTAGTATCAACCATATGCTTGCTAATCAAACCTTAAAATGAGTGTCAAATTTATATTAAACCATCATCTTAAAAATCTAAAATAATAAATTGCCTTCTTGTGCTATTAAAAAATTAAAAAATCTAAGTTATTGAGTGTCAAATTTATATTAAACCATCATCTTAAAATTTTAAAATAATAAATTGTCTCCTTGTGTTATTAAAAAATTAAAAAACTTAATTTTAAATTTTATAGAACTTTTTATTATCATCATAATCATAACTTGTGGATATCTAATAAGCATAAATATTATTGATATTTTTGGGATGGTTCCTTGTAACTAATAAACTTATATCCATTTTAAATTTGTGAATATTTAATAAGCATAAATATTATTGATATTTTTGGGATGGTTTTCTTTAATTAATCAACTTATATTCATTTTAACTCTGGATTAAAAGGTACACATTTTTCATCTTTATAATAATCATATGCTTGCTAATCAAACCTTAAAATGAGTGTCTAATTTATATTAGGTCATTATCTTAAAAACTTAAAATTCTAAATTTTATAAAACTTTTTGTTATCATCATAATTTATGAATATTTAATAAGCATAAATATTATTGATATCTCTTGGATTGTTCCCAATAAAATAGATCCATCTTAACTATGGATTAAATGTACATGTCAACTCTGTATTAAATATTCAAAGAATTATGGATTAAATGCACATGTCAACTCTGTATTAAATATTCAAAGAATTATACATCTCTTTTATTCTGGGAAGTAAAAAGAACTTGAACTAAAATTATTTTATTTTATTTAAAGTAGATATTAAAATAATTTATTTTTGATGGAGATTGTAATAATTTTTTTATTGATTTTTTTAAGTTGAAATAAAATTATTTTATTTAAGGTAGATATTAAAATAATTTATTTTTGGTATACAGTCTAATAATTTTTTTATAACTCACATTTTTCAACTCTAATAATTTTTTTATAACTCACATTTTTCACTCTATGTTGACCAGTAAATTCTAGGAAGTAAAAAGCACTCTATATAAAATTGAAATAAAATTATTTTATTTAAGATAGATATTAAAATAATTTATTTTTGACGGAGATTGTAATAATTTTTTTATTGATTTTTTAAAATTGAAATAAAATTATTTTATTTAAGATAAATATTAAAAAAAAAATATTTTTAATAGAGATTGTAATAATTTTGATTTTTTTAAGTTGAAATAAAATTATTTTATTTAAGATAGATATTAAAAAAATTATTTTTACTAGACATTGTAATAATTTTTTTATCAATTTTTTTTTAACTCACATTTTTCAACTATATGTGAACTCTATGTTCACCAGTAAAGAATTACATATCTCCCTTGACCGGGGAAAAAGCAGGAAAAAGCAATACTAGGTGGTAAAAAGCAAAAAGCACTAGCACAACAAAAACTGGATTGTAAAAAGCATTGGCCCAACAATTTGCTCCGCCTAAAAACACACTTCAAACTTCAAAATGTACATTTTCAAATTTATATTTAAAGAAAAGATCAATTAATACCTAAACAATTATGGTTCCCATTGACTGAGTTTTGATTTTTTTTTATAATGTAGTCGCGTAAGTACAATCAATAATATCCATATTTTATTAGGAAGGCGCGTAATTACAATCAATGATATGCATGATGCATTAACAATGATGAATACTATTATGATACATTAACAATAGTTATTATAAAATAAAAAAATTGCTCTCTAGAATTTTTTTATAGCATTAGTAAAAATTATGCTTATGCTTTAAAAATGTAGCGATTTTGCATTATAATGATATGCATATTGGCGATTTTGCATTACAATGATATGCATATTAGCGATTTTGCACGGCAAGTTCAGAGAGATTTTCTTTTCGAATTATCAAACCAAACCCTAATCATATGAAATATACAGTGAATGCATCATTATCTTCACAATTCTTGGCGGCCCTGCTTTTGAAATGAATTAATTTGTAGACAATGGACATCGATATGTGATCTGGCAAAAAGTATGGCCAAAGAGGCACAAGAGGCAAAGAAGAGAAGCTTATTTCAATTTTCAAGGCGTTGAGAGACTAAAGACTCGTGAATTTGCTCGGAGCAGGACCCGGTAGGATCTAGCTGAGCTCGGAACGTATCACGGACGGTTAACCAGTGGTTACCAGAAGGGTAAGTTTAATCAACAGATTAGCTGAAGAGAACAACGCCACTATTGAAGTTCGAAGAAATGGCTCTTAATAAGAAGGCAATGTAGGGATAGCGATGAGGATCAGAGTTGGCGAGGTGGTGCAGAGAGATAAAGGCAGGCCGCCACGTAGGGTTTGACAGCCATGCATTCTCATTATGTGGCAGAATAATATCATGCAATGACGCAACCGTAATTGCCCATGAAGGAACTTATGAAAAATGGCAAGACCGATTAACGACCCAGATTAGGGTCCAAAAAGGGAAAAAAGATGAAGGGGAAAGGGAAAAATATAAAAGAATGCCACATTGAACATGCATGAAAGGACCCAAATAACTATAATGACCATGACCATTTCACTATGGATGATAATACTGTAATGACCATGACCATTTCACTATGGATGATAATACTAAAGAAAAATGTTAGAACTGCATTTATGTAACACAAATTATCCTTCTAATCTCTCTTAGGATGATGGGATGTACACTTTTTTTTTCTTTTTCTAATCATCTTTCTTAAACAACCCTTTAAATCCAATTTCGATCTCATAATCTAGATCTTCTCATCGAGATTTTTTCAATGGTTGTAACCTTGCTCAAAACCGAGTTTATAATCAAAATTTATGGCCTCTTGAAGTTTTCAAGCCTTATTCCGCCTACTTCCACGTGGAAACCATGTGGCTCCACGTCATTTGTACTATTCGTCGTGGAATGACGTGTCAAGACATGTCATCCTCCCATATGGCACACCCCCGCCAATGAATGATGAACACGTTTCATAATTAATGGAGAGTCTTAAGGACAGTTTATGCCCAACTGAGTACCGAGATCCGGTGGATCCCCACAGTTAACACAACCAAGCCTACCTTGTGGCTAGTTATCTGGTAGTCCGGTTCTTGGGACCATACCCCAACCAGGGCTTCACTGCCATTGGGTGCCTTACCCCTCCAACAATTCACTCCACCGGGCTTCTTATCCCACGAGGCCTCAGGTCCTCAGGGTAACTCATACACACTCGCACTTCGATAGCCTGATCCGGTGATCAAGATGGCACCCAGACATGTGGGCTTGATGTGGCATGACACACCATCACGTCCTCCGGTTTGTATGAAAATTTGAACATCCTAGACACGTGGATCAACCATAGTGCGACACGTGTACTAACGTGGCACTCCATGTCATCACAGGGCACAAGGCTCCTACCACTCAGGTGTTGACACTTGTCATCTTCTTATTGGCTTGTGCACGTCATAAAAAAGTGTCCCCTACGTACTCTTGCTCATACAATCGCAAAGGGATAAGGGCCAGAACCCCTCCTGGAACTCATGTCTAGTCGAGCATTGGGAAACCGAAGTGGAAACATAATTAAACAGGGCTTGGGAACTCCGGGGGTCCAAAGGTCCGGTTACCTCGGGGTGTTGGCCTCCCTCTTGAGCTTATCAAGAAAAATCGATGATCGAGATCTCTCAGTCCTTTGATCCAATGAATAGGATTTAAAGCACATGTTTAAAGTTTGTATGCCTGACTGGGCCCACAGTCAACCCGCACGAGTTACATATCAACAAGTGTCGTCCTCTGTGACATTCTGGCCAACACATCATTATGACATCACCCTTACTCTCCTTCGTTTATAAACGTGAAAGGGATGGAATTGGGTGTTGTAACCTTGCCCCATTGGCACTGGGATATATATATATATATATATATATAAGGTCTTTGATGCAAACCTTTTGGTGCTCCGGTTATCCGGTGACTTGGTTAACCAGGGCTCCACCTTTGGTTCCTAACTCCTTGGCGACAATCAGACGACTGGGGATTATCCTCCCTTTTAATCCGACGACTACTGTTCTCTTTAGGTTTACCCAGGGATTTGATGAGTTAAGGTAAATTTCCCCCCACTACTCACTGGATGACTTAGATTCGTCTTCAACACTTAGTTGAATTCGCCCGTTTACACACTTCCCCAGAGACCGTTCTCACGACCTGCAACCAGGGGCTTCACTGATGGCTTCTACTACTCAACTATACTCAGTCACAACACCAGATTCATCTAAAATCAAAGGTTTTAAGCCCAAAACTTTCAAGCATATGGGATACGATATATTTCCAGGAAACAACCCTGGAACTCAGACTAAAATTTAGGATATTCTACCTTTCCCTCTTGATATTCAAGAGTTGTTAACAAGGGGACTGTAGGCTCAGGTAAAACCCAAATAAATGAAAATACGAGAACATGAGAATGAAAAACCAAGGGAATTACAATATTCCCTGAAAGCACAAACTCATCATTTAAACACTTCCACAACCATCCTCATCAATAAACCTCAGATATTCCTCACATAATTCTCATACTATTCATTGAGATCTAATTTTTCATTACAAGATGTCTGTAATTAAATTCCCACAGGAAACACCTAGAAATCAATGTATTGTACATACAAGAAGCAAGAGACATTCATTCATTCCATCTCAAATTCTTAGAGGTATAATAACCTATAAATTAAATACTATGCATGGATAGGTTACTAATTGTATACTCATTTCATTCCTTTCACAGGGACTTAGTGAGTCAGACAATTTGATACAAATTGCATCATCACACATATATTACAAGACCCAGTGAACTTATAAAGGGAAACTTATGCAAGCATAACATGTCTATACAAATTACAACATAAAAGATACTAGTACAAAGGAGACTTATTAGTTTGTAAATTAATTGCCAAGAAAACTGACTGTGGGTTAAGGTCTTTCCTGTAGCATCCCCAACCCCAAGTTGGGCCATGCCACACGAAAATTTCCAACTTTGATACCACATTGATTAATTAAAAATTGTTGTTCATATGCACAAAATTATGCAATCTACAACAAATATATACATGCCTAATTAATATAGGAAAACCCCATAACAAAATACACATTTATTCACATAGTAATTAAATAATATACACAAAGAAACCTATTTTTTTTAAAAGGTCACCAACTTCGTGCAGACCTCGAAGTTTCCTCCCAGCCATAGACTCTACTGCTCATAAAATCTCAACAACAGGTCACCCCCGAGTTGGGGATAAAACTCCACTAGGAAAAAAGAATCCTAAGCCAAGCTAAGGTCTTTTAACAATCAAAATGCTAAGACTAAGGTGCCAACTCTAGCAGACATCCTATAATCTCTCATTCCCCACATGCCTATCCCACCCCAGGAAGAATGCCCCTTTTCTACTCAAAAGTGAGAGTTCTTTAGCCGCCCCTTCCCTTATGGGGCCCCAATGACAATAGGCGAACATGAAGTCTCCGAGCCGTGATTCTTGACTTGACACCTTGGGAGAAAAGAAATTCCCCATGAGTTCTCTCCTTTGGAAGATGCTCATGGAAACTTGACAACTGGTTCTTCAATAACCATGACTTAACCGGTCAAAATACCCAAGTTGTTGGTTGAAACAACTCGAAAGATTTCCTAGTGCAAGTATTGTTGATAGATGCAGAGTGGTGATGAGCAGAGGAGAATGGCTGAGTGAATGATGATGAATGATGGGAAAATGAATTCAGTTCACAAAACATATGTGCATGTTCCCAACTTGTAACTTTTCATGTTAGCAGGAACCATGAAACCCCACATGTCCTCCCCTCCCATGGTGATCGTTCACACTTAAGACGGGATGCTAAATATCCCACATACTTTAGACTTTAGGAAAATTAATAAAATATTCCTTTGGGATTAAACCCTTTATCGACTCCCCCTTTCCATTTTTTAGTGGAGTTTAGTGCCCCATCCTCTTTTGCTGGCGGTTGGTCTGCAACAATGATATATTTCATTAATATGAGTGTGGTGCATTTTTATAAAGATATGCTCATTGTGTAACGGATCTCAACTTCTTCAATAACCACCACGGACCTTTTGTCTCAGACATATAAAGGCTCTATTTAAAAATATCTTGTCTCACTAACTATGTACATTTACATTTACATTTAATTGGGGTTTGATAGGGTATTACATTTCCCCCCATATTTATGCCAACGTCACTAATTTTATTATAATACATGTACAAATAAAATTCAGAGAATCTTAAAAAAATCTTGGTGCTCTTCCGCATAGCATTTGTTCCTCCAAGTTACATCTGGTATTGCAGTCCATTGGACTGTTACTAGCCCTTTCGATTTAATTTGCTTGATCTTCAGGTCAATGTGAAAATCGAATGCGCGAAATGCCCTTCTTGCCCACCTTCCACTTCGAGATACTTATGGACTAAAACTCATCTTATCTAGAGCTGCATAGATCGCCGGCACATTTCTGCCCATGTGTCTCCAATACATATCAACTTTTTGTACATTGTGAACAATCCTCATACTCGCTGTTCTAGGAAATCTCTGCCATTCCCTCTATTAAACATTGTACATTGTGAACAATCCTCACTTTTTTAATTCTATGAGGGAAATCTCTATACATGTGATCTCCCTCACAACCCAAACACTTCATTGGCTATTGCCTTGGTCTTTGCCCCATTGTTTCTGTCATTCTAGGCTCCTTGGAAGCTGGTTGTCCCTGAGAATTATTTATGAAGAATGATGGCTTGGCCCCCTTCTTCCTGTGCTCCATCTTTCCTTTCTTCTTGTCTTCCCAAGCCTTTTGGAAAATTGGTTTTCATCTGTGCAGATCATAGAGACACTTGGATCTCCTTATTGTTTCATCCAATGTCTCGGGATCATCATATTGTATCTTGTCACTGAAAATTGATGGTAGTCCACCCAAGTACCTCTGAATCTTGACCTACTCATCCTTGATGAAGTCAACATATTTCAGCAGCTCTAAGAATCTCTTTTCATACTCATCCATGGTCATACTCCCAAGCTTGAGTTCGAAGAACTCATTCATTTTCATATCATAATAGCTCTTGGTTAATAATTTCTTTTGAAAATACCTTTTGAATTCCCTTCAAGTAATCTTCTTCTCATCAATGTGTTGCACTTGCACAACCCGGTCCCACCACATTGATGCTTTTCCCTTCAGCTGATATATGAAAATTCTTTCTTCTTCTCGTGAGGAGTAATTATGTAAATAGAAGTACTTCCTCATGCCCAACAACTAGGTATTTGCATCCTCGTCTTTCTTGTGCTCTCCATCAAAAGTATGAGGCTTAATCTTATTCATTTCTCCTTATAGCTCATCTACCCCAAACCTCTTCTTATGCTTTCTAATAGATATGGACTTGAACTACTATGTGCTCTCCTAAATGAATGCCTTGGTGAGTGATGGTGATTCTTGTCAACACTTCTTGTTTCTCTTCTTTTATCATGAGACCCATGACTCCTTGACTTGCTTGACTTTGTCTCCTTATCCATTTTCTTCTCTATTATATCCAAGATCTGCAACAACTTGATTTTGAAGCCATCTTGCTGCTCTTTAGATTTCATAAGCCTCTCATTATCAACTTTATAACTTTGGACATATTTTTTCAAACTCTTTATGGTCTCTACCAAGTTCATGCTCTCTTTTTTGCCTTCTCTATGCCCATTGGATTCCGTCCCTTCATTACCCATGTTGACATACAATCATCTGACCTCATCTTCATGGTTGTAGGTTCTTTGTGCATCTTCGATGCCTATGATCTCCGCGATGATCTTGTTATGATCTATTTGTTGTTAACTCTGCAAAATGTGCAGGAAATAAGATTTGTTAGACTAAATAAATTTAACAAAGATATTAGTTTATGCATCATTTTGCCCTTTAAATACCCGAAAATAGTATTTATGATATTTTGTGAATTATACAGATTAGTTTATATTTTTGGGTAAATAACTGGACTCTTTTGTCCAAGATATTTCCAATGACTGCTTCCTTGCTCAATTCTAAGTCTTGAGAAGAAAGTTATGGTCCTTTGAATTTTACTCATGTACTTTTTCAGCGCATCCTTCAACCATGTGCAAATTTTCGCTGTGTTTATGCATCCTTGCACCTGCTCCTTTGACAATTTGATAGGAGTTCAACCAGGTTCCTTCATGACCATATTTTGAATATTCTGGCCAAGTCTCACCTTCATCTAAGCTCCAGGTTGACAGATACAACCTGTTGAAGTTTAAGGCCAAATTACATTTTTATCTTTGAATGCTACATGTTCCTTCTATGCTCCACTGTGATTTTTTAGGTGCCCAAATTCTAAATATAAGTCCATGGATGTATTCTATGGATCAAGATATTTCCGTAGACTACTCATGTGCCTCAATATTATTCCAGAGCAATAAGTTATGGCCTTCAAAAGTTAACTGGGTCTCAAAATTTACCTTGCACTGTTTGGCCTACAACTTCCTCATACTAGCTCTGTTTGATGAAAAATTTACACCGTTATAGATCTTTCTCTGAGCTTTATCATTTAATACACAATGATAGAGTGCTCCTTGATACAATTTTTGTTCTCGTGGTTTTCGTTTGCCTAAAAACGTTGTTTAGGCTATGAAAATGGCATGCAAAAACATGACCTGAAAATCAATGTAATTTTCCAATAATTTTTATTAATTTTTGATAAATTTATTTTAATCTGGATGGCTAGGATGCTGACATGGAATACTGGTCCACTTGGAACCTCGAGGTGGTGCCATCATTCCATGTCATCCCTTTTCCACCCTAGCCTGCCTTGTCAAGCTCTTACACCTTCTATCTTCCTCTTTCCCCTTCCTTTCCTCTATAGGCATGCACATTATTTTATTTTCTCGGCTCCACCATCCTTGGTCGACTACGTGGCCTATAATCATTGGGTCACGGAGATGGGAAGGCCCCATCCTTCACCCATTCAACTCGACACGTGAAGTTACATGACATTTGGATCCAACGATTGACGATCGGAGGGGGTTGACAATGATCGATGGTAATCATTGCATCAAGCCCCCCCTGCCTTAACAACCGTTAATAGATGGGGGGGGTGCCATAAAGAAAACCAACGATTTTATGGATGATGACATGTCGACCTTTGGTTAATTGAGGCTCCCTCCCTTGGTGGTTTCCAAAACCACCAGGGGACCTCCCTGCCTCATGGTTTCACGGGTTCGGATAAGGGTTCCGTAGGGAGGGCAACCTCCCACCACTGTAGCTCCACGTTGTCTGCCACATAACATCCAGTCACCTACCACCTATGCCCTTATTTCCACCATGTACCTTCCACCTTGGTAGTACACATCACCTCTCTGCCATGTCATGATGACATTATCGTACGAAAAAATAGTCAAAGTTTTCTAATTTTTCCGATTTTCTCATTTTTCTGAATTTTCCAATTATGCCCAATTTCACAATTATTTTATTGGGCCACCATTGTATATTTGTAATTAAGCTCCATATGGACAATTTCAACCTTTTGCATACTAATTCGACCTCCTCTCTTGAAATTCAACTCTTCCACGACGAATTTCCCATGGATTTCCATTGTAGAATTAGGGCTTTTGCTCAATTTCTCCCAATTTCATCATGGGCGCTTTGCAAACACAAAATTTATCAAATTACAGGACCAAATTTTCCCAATTTGTGATTTAAATTGGGGATTTTAATTCTTGTTCTTGATTCTTGCAATTTACCCATGAAATTGCCTTCAGTTCCACTATAATAATTTTTTCAAGCAACTTGTAGACAAACTCCAAAAAATAATTTTTCTGCAAATTTTCTCTTCAGCAATCGGTTAACTCATCCCATGCAGGCTCAGTGTAAAAAATGGAGCTCTCATACCACATTGTAGCATCCCAACCCCAAGCTGGTTCATGCCACACAAAAATTTCCAACTCCGATACCACATTGATTAAATAAAAATTCCTCTTCATATGCACAAAATTATACAGTCTACAACAAATATATACATGCCTAATTAATTTTGGAAAAACCCATAACATAATACACACTTATTCACACAGTAATTAAATAAGACACACGAAGACACTTGTCTTTTGTAAAAAGTCACCAGCTGCGTGTAGACCTCAAACTTTCCTCCCAACTATAGAATCTACTGCTCATAAAATCTCAGCAGTAGGTCACCCCCAAGCTAGGGCTAAAACTCCACCAAGGAAAAGGAGTCTTAAGCCAGCTAAGGTTTGTCAACAACCAAAATGATCAGACTAAGGTGCCAACTCTAGCAGAAAACCTACAGTCTCTCATTCTCCACATGCTTGTCCCATCCCAGGAAGTGTGCCCCTTCTCTGCTCAACAATCCTTTGGCTGCCCCACTTCCCTTCCGGGGCTTCAACAATAGGATAAATAGGAAGTCTCAAAGCCCTGCAGGTGCATCTTGGCACCTTGATAAAAAAATTCCCAACAGTTCTCTCACCTGGAGAGAATGATCATGGGCTTGTCAACTCACTTCTTCAATAACACATGGGCCTGGGAACTCGCCTCTTCAGCTCAAAATACCCAGGTTGCTGGTTGACACAACTCCAAATATTTCCTAGTGCAAGTATGGATAACAGATGTAGAGTACCGATGATAGATGATTAACATGAGTGAATGATGATAGAATGATGGGAAAATGAGATAAGTTCCCCAAATATATATTGTGTATGTTCCCAACTTGTCATTTTTCATGTTAGGAACTGCATGTCCCCCCCCACACATGGTGATACGTTCACACTTAGGAACTTAGGATAATGAATGTCCCATACTTTGTACTTTATACTTTTAGGAATATTAATGAAATATTTCTTTGGTCTTAAGCCCCCTTGGCTTAGCCCCTCATCTTAGGATCTTAGCCCCCCTTTCCCTTTCTAGTGGAGTTTATCCCCCCATACTTTTGTTGTTTGGTTGGTATGCAACAATGATGCATTTTCATTAATATCTAAGTGTACATTTTACAAAGATAGGATCACTGACCTTTTGGTATCCAGGCTCTCCTGCCTAATAACCACACATACACTCTCACCTCAAGACATATATACAAAGGCTCTCTAGCCCCAAAATATCCTGGCTCACCAGCCTATATGTACATTTACATTTACATTTGCAATTGGGGTTTGGCCTAGGGGTATTACATTTCCACCCAACCATAGGATCAGATGCTTTATCTCTCTTCATTCTGGCCACCCCTGTGCCAATCCATGATACCACCAAAGAATTATCTCAAGTTTTCAGAGCAATTAGAAAGGTGAAGGCAACTCTACTTCAAACAACTATTGGTTTAGAATCCTTACTCCTACCATGTCCAGGGCCTCCACAAGGTTTCTTAGGCACCCTCCTAGCACCATGATCGTGACCCTCTCAGCTCAAGTTGGGTTCTATATTCTCAGGCCAGTTCTACATACAATTTCATTCTCCAAAATCATGCCTATCTTCCCACACGTGGTTTCTCCATCCCTCTCCGCAACCTCCTTTCCCCAGACCAAAACTCTCTTCTTTAGCACACACATGCATGCTTCTCTCTTTCCCTTCCTTCTGTCAGAAGGAACTCGTGGGTCAATCATGGGGAACTATGATGATTTTCATATTTTACTATGGGATGACAATTTTCTGTTGTCCTAGCCAATCTTCCATGCTTCCATTCATTGACGGTGGTTGGTTGTCCAACTACCAATCCTCCCTTGTTAACTGATTTTCTTTGAAATAAGGAAAAAGGTAAATAACTTATTATTTCGAAAAAAATAATTAATTCAACAAGAGGCTTGGGCTCTCTTAGCATATTGAACCCCCCTTTCCAAGTTCCCTAACTTTTCCCTCTAGTGGTATCATGGTCATTACTTTAAGGCTTCACCCTTCAATCAATTGATTGGATTTTGCATCACACATTTACATTTACATCATTTACAATCCATAAGATGACAATATTATCTCCATGCTCAAATACTCATCATTAATAATAATTAATTACAAATTAATTCACGGGGTTACAAATGGGGTGTTACATCCCCTCCCCCTTAAAAGGAACACCGCCCTCAGTGTTTTATGCATTTCATCAACATATACCATGCTATCATCTTTGAACAACTTTAGCAATGTACCCTTTTTCCTCATAGTTTGGTATATTTACAGACCCCTATAATTCCAGCACATGCCTATAACAAAGATCAAATAACATGCATGTTAAAACCATTTCAATGCATAAATATCCATTGCTATTCATAATTCAAGAGGAAATATACATTTCAACATAATACTTATCTGTGCAATTCATGGAGCTGCATCCATATGGTTTCCACATTCACTTGGATCACTATTTTTTCCTTTGAGATATTCACTGTGAGCATGACCCTAATTCAACAAATAACAAGAGTTATCAAAGTCTCCTCTTCCTTTTGGTCACTCACCTTCCAGGTGTTGGAGATACTACACACACCTAGGATTTTCCTTTCATTTTCTTTTCCTAAGTTTATTTGTCTATGTTGAGGGTCCCTTATTCTGAGACATTCTCCCCTCATTGAGGATATTCTCCCATAGACAAGGRTGTGACATACCCTCCGGTCAAATCTTAGTTATTGTTCAATTAGACTAGTTGARTGAAGTGTTACATGYCAACCTTGGCTTTATCACTAAGTGTTTCATGCTAACCTTGGTATCATCACCAGTAATGCACACRTGCATTGGGAYCATCCCCAGTAAGGTGCATTCCACCTGTGTGAGTGATATCCTCCTCATTTCACTTTGGTTTGGCTAGTTAACCGATGACCGCATGKCCAGTTAAYTARGACTAGGTGGAAATTGACTCTAGTGAATATCGGTGTGTCACATCTCTATGGAACACTCCTAATGTGAATTAKMTTGGATAMTATGGAGATTTAGTTGTGTAATACACAATATATCACTTGTATTATAACATTCTCTTACTCAGATAATAGAAATTCTTTCATTCTTTTATCCAAATTTTGTCTCCTCTATTCATATGCCATTGAAAGTTGTGTATGCTTCATTGTTAGCTAGATATTCTATGTAGGTGTTGGCACATGCCTATTTTGGGAGAAAGATCTATTTTGGGTGCATACCTAATTTGGGAAGAGAATATCTATTTTTGGAGTGCACGCCTTAGGAGGAAGAAAAGAAACATGCATAAAAAGAAGGAAAAACAACATGCAGGAGGAAAAACAACATGGCACGCATGTATGCAAGCCTAAACCATGAGGGTTAGGGTTTTTGACGATATTGTAACAACTATAAGCCAATATAGTAGTATAAATAAGGACCTAGGAGGTCTGGGTGAGGGGTTCAAAAGTTATTGATTGTTGTGAGTTTTGTTATGGTGATTGTAGTAGAGTGGAATAAGATAGTGTTTGAGGGTTAGGTCACAGGCCGTGGAGCTTGGTGTGATCTAGTTAGCCTCCCATAGAGTACTTACCATACTTTTGATTGTAATCCTGAAGATTTAATGCGGGCAACACCGATTTTGTAGCAGAATGAATAAAATAGCATAAGATACATATCTTTGTGGATGTATCCCAAGGAGTGGGTGAACCATGGTAAAATACTGTGTTCTATATGTTGTGAATGATTGGTTTACTATTCTATTAATCATCAGTTAAAAAATGAATGGTTAAAACTAACTAAAATAACATGCATGCATAAGTTAACGATGAATGAATCCTAGAAGTAGATGAATGATTAATGGTGATGATGTATAAGGAAAAGAATCAAAACACAGTCCCCACTCCTTCATAGACTGCAAACACCTGAGTATTGTAGTTCCCCATAAAGCTATTTCGGGTGATACTACAATGTGCACTCTATGTGTAGTGTTTCCTTCTGGTTTACCAGGAGGGCCGATAGTGTTGAGGGTTTTGTTGGAAAACTATTTGAGATCAAAACTCGGGTCAGCCCAAGTAACCAAAAAATGGTTCCATTAATGGGACTTGAACTCGGGTCTCTTGGGTGAGAGCCAAGTATCCTAACCAAATAGAATACAACAGACCATGATGTGCGCGATGCAAAAAAGTTCTCATACTTGTCTGGGGAAGATTACTTGGTGAACACATGGGAAATTGGACCCTTAGGCAAACCGATCATGAAGCCCACATAGTGGATAACAGGGATCTACAGCTTCAGGATCATGAACCTCCTGGAGATACCACACTTTGGGAGTGGTAAAAATGTGTGGTTGTGTGTCAAACAATTGATAGCCCGAGTTCATGGAGGCATTCTTTGGATGGACAGGCCAATCCAACTTGATGTGGCATTTATTGCCAAAATTACATGGTTACCCACAGTGGGCACACAACCAGAAGAATACTTGGACAAAAAAGCGCGTGAGAAGGAGATTGCTGAGATAATCAAGGCATAGTTTGGTACCAACAGAGGGAACACGGGAATTATTCTTAGAGAAATCAATGATGACGTGACAAGGTTCTCCAAAAAGCTCATGGCTTGCAAGATGCTGGGGAAGTGAAGAAAAGATGAGGTTCTAGCATAAGTCTTCGCAGTCACCACATAGTGCGCGAAAGGGGTAATGTTTACTTGGACGCCTTACCTCCTGAACCCATTCTTGATCAACTGCAGAGATGCACATGATAATGGAACTGAGTTCCATTATTCCTGGCTAATTATCCTTATAGCCTTGGCAGGGTGGTAGGAGCCAAAATTTTCAGCTTTTCTAGATAGGAAAGGGAATTGCTACACAACCAAGTATGAATCCCTCTGGTAGGCCAAGGACACCAAAAATCAGGAGGCAAATAACACGGTGTTCACTAGGATTCTGGAAGATATACAACAATGCACAACCAATGTGTGGCGCATTCCCATGGAAGTGGTCCAGGAGTCTGAAGGGATAGCCTGGTTTAAGTCATCCATGCACCATATGTGGATCCATGCCATAAGGGATACAAAGAATAAATGGTTGGAGATGCAGTACTACGTCACTAGGGAAGAGGTCGATTGGATACTCAAAGATTGGCTTGTGCATTGGAAGGTGCCAATAGCAAAACCAACAACAACATCAGGCAAACCCAAGGGGAAAGCTAAAGCAGGCCCCTCAAAAAAGACAAATAACCCAGTTGCTAACACCAGGAAGGATGCGACGCGCAACATAGTTCCGAAGAGGCCAAGGAGGAAAGAAACGGTGTCGAGGGAAGACGTTCAGGGGGATTCCAAGAAGGGAGACACATCTCAAGCTGGCGAGGAGGGGGCACAGACGACGACAATGAGTGGGGTGCATCCCTCACAGACAAAAATAACTACAACGTAGATGGAGGAAATGCGCAAAAAGATGAAATACACCAAGAAGGGTCTAGTCATTACCTTGACAGAGGATGATGATGAGTTTGTGGCAGACAAGATCCAGGACATGGGGGAATATGTGGTCCGCACCACCGAAGAACAGAGAGAGGAGATCATGGCCAAACACATAGAATTCCATGAAACCATACCATAGTTACAAATTCATACAATACAACAGGCCACAACACAACATCCTGAAAAGACACAACAACCCTCCGCACAGAAAGAAAAAGATGATACTGTTTAGATAGTGGTGCAAGGTAGTGACACATTCATGATCACACAACATATGGTCATAGTTGATCAGGATACCATGCAGAAACCCATGGGGGACATAAACCACTTTGAGCTAGTCATGGCGCATATACCCATGAAAGAACTATACAAACTCTAGTCTAGTGTAATGCAGGAGGTACAATATAGATCCTGCACAGATGCCACTAGCTTAGAAGTTGGTAGGGGGGTCACAGAGATGTTATAGATCACATGCGACCAATTGACTTCAAAGAAGGAGGAGAAAAAAGAATGCACTGACAAGATAGATAAGGGATTAAAAACGATATACAATCACATTTAAGATAGCGTGCAAACATCGGATAGGAGCACAAACGAAAAGATAAAGATCATTGCGTAGAAAAATGAGGGATACAGGTAGTAGATAGAGGAGTTGAAATAAAAACTTAATCCTATGACTCCTCCTGAGGTCTGAGAGAAAAGGGAACAACAAGAAACATTCCAGATAAAGGAGATGGCAAGGGAAGCCAACGAAGTCGCATAACTATTTGATAGAAATGCACAAATTTGGACCACGTTGGAGGAGGATGAAAAGGTCCAACTATTTGACCAACAAGAGGAGAAAATCAGCGCTGCAATGCAGGAGTTGAAGTAGCGACAACAAACCATGAGAATTACCGAATGCTTGAAGGGCATGCAAGAGATGAAGACCCTGCAGACAGAATTGAAAACTATGCAGATTAATAAGGAAGCAAGGAAGGTCCAGTTGGAGCCCCTCTAGGAGTAAGTAGCACAGATAATTATGGAGCTAGAGGAAGAGAACACAAGGATGGAACATACACATACAAAGAGCGCAACATTTTTGCAAGAATAGATAATAATGCAGATTGTTGAGACACTAACATATAAACATGCACAGGTGAAAGAAAAAGGGAAGGAACTAGAAAAAAAGTTTTATAGCTTGGAGAAGGTTGTGCAGGGAGTGTGCACCACCTGAGTGGATCGAAAGGAGCCACATGTCACTGTTGGGGGCCTGTTGGCGCATGCCTATTTTGGGAGAAATATCTATTATGGGTGCAGACCTAATTTTGGAAGAGAAGGTCTATTTTTGGAGCACGCGCCTTAGGAGGAAGAAAATAAGCATGCAGAAAAAGAAGGAAACGCAGCATGCCAGAGGAAAAAAAAAATGGCGCACATGAAGAAAATTCTAAACCATGTTAGGGTTTGGTTTTTTGATGAGATTGTAATGACTATAAGCAAATAAAGTAGTATAAATAAGGACCTAGGAGGTCTAGGTGAGGGGTTTGGAAGTTATTGATTATTGTGAGTTTTGTTATGGTGATTGTGGTAGAGTGGAATGAGATAATGTTTGAGGGTTAGGTCACAGGCCGTGGAGCCTGGTGTGATCTAGTCAACCTCCCAAAGGGTACTTACCCTCTTTTTGATTGTAATCTTGAAGATTTAATGCGCACAACGTAGATTGTGCAGCAGAATGAATAAAAGAGTAGAAGAGCCAGATATTTGTGGATGTAGCCCTAGGAGGGGGTGAACCACGGTAAAATACTATATTCTATATGTTGTGAATGATTGGTTTATTATTCTATTAATCATTAGTTAAATAATGAATGGTTAAAACTAACTAAAACATCATGCATGCATAACTAATGCTGAAAGAATCCTAAAAGTAGATGAATGATTAATGATGATGATGTATGTTAGTGCTCTGTAAACTTCGTTCGGTTGAGAAAACGAATGACAAAGGAAACCTACAAACCAACTTTGAGGCCAAAAACTAGCCTTTTCGTCTTGGAGAGAGATCTCTCTGAGACTTCGTCTCTGTACAGGGTGTGGCTTTAAATTGTCGGCTAGATTTAACACTTTTATAAAAAAATTCTAGTTCTTTTGGCGAAAGAAAGCAAGACTTTGGGCTATGGAGTCAATTTAATAAAACGATAGAAACAAATGACTTAGTGACTAAACTTGAGAGGAAAAAGGCTAAGTAAGAAACAATCTTTCTAGTTAAAAATCATTGTGTGTGGCGAGAGAAAAACACATGAAGAAACTCAGGGCATTGCTGAGGATGAATTCAAAGTTCACTTAGAAGAAACACAATCGTATAAATGGAGCGAATCTAGAGAACCATGCAATGAATTCTAGATTCGAAATCACGTTTCGATTTAGAAAAAATATAGATATGAATATAAAGAACACATGAACGCACGTACGCAAAGAGAGAGTAAATACATCAAATTGCTACTGTTACAATATTTTCGTCAAAGTTTCAGGACCTTTACATTAAGTTTCAATCGAATTCGAAAGCTACAATCAATAGTCACTGTCTACATTGTTTTTCCAACCAACCCGACTTACATTGAAAATATGAAATATATAGACCAGGGTATGCTTCTTGGGCTACCTTGCCCTCTAAACACTATCCCTATAAATTAGGCTCTGACTATTCTCTGCTAGATGAATCTTCGTATGGAACTTTACTAAAAATAGAAACTGACTATACTCGATCACACAATAACCGACGTCTTTTCCATGACAACTCGGTCATCAACAAGCTTTCATCGTTAGAGTGTGATGTGTTGATGATTTTGCTTTGACAGGGTATTTGGATGATCAAGTGTTCTGTCAGATTCCTGTAACCCATTGTAACAACCTTGGTTTTTATTGCGCGATCATTTGCGGGAGCGTGCATGTGGCGAGTAACCACAGACTGTCGCAGGTGTTTCCAAGATGAGCAGTTGGGGGAAAATTCCTTTCTTTAAACTATCGTGTGTCCAACATACAATTGTACTTTGTAATACATGGGTCTCCAACATTTTGCGTCATATGCTTGCCGGCCGGATGCCTATCAGAGTCCCTACTTCTCGGTGAAAAACAGGACATAGGGAGACAAAATCCGCACCACGTTGAGAAGAAAAAAATGAAGTTGGTCGATCATGCTTCTAGCTTCATCTGCAATTTGGACATCCGAAGCGTTCTCCCGAGAGACCATTTGTGCCTATTCAGATTCATTAATTTCGTTTGTAGAACCACCTTCCCTTTCAGTCTCTTCTGTGCACTGGCTAGAGCCGTGCAGACGTTTTCCAGTGCTGGTTTAGATTCCTTGAAGTGATTTGAATTTATTTATTCTGACATCCTTTGTGCTTCACACAACTAGATGATTGTATCTTGTGATTCCCTGAGCTACCTCTTGAGCCAATTCACGTTTCCCTCTCGCCCCTGTGATGCTGATGCCTCGAGGTTCTTTGCTTCTAACTACTGTCTCATCTCCCTATTCTCTTGGTATAGCTCAACAATAACGAGTTGCGCTTGCTTTAGCTACTGCGATTGTTCACACATATTCGAGCCTTCATTGTCTGTCCTTCTCTTTCTTCTATAGGATTCTCGACTTGGACCTTCGTCAGGTTCCATCCGAATGACATGAGTAACTCTTCGGGGGTCGACTTTGTGCGCGGCTCTCTCGAGACTTGGGCCTTCTCGGTCTCCTTATTCTTCCTTGGCATACCCCTTTTCCGGGGTATCGAATTTTGGGGAGATGGGGCTTCCAATGTATTTCCTTCTTCCGCCTCTGCGCGATGAGATGCTACCTTCCATGTGGGTAGAGGGGAATCTCCCTTGGGGTCCCTGTGGATGTCGTCTGTGAGTAAAAATGAATCCCAGTTTTTTCCCAATCGTCGCAACTCCTCAACTATCAACCATTTTATCAATGAGACATGAGATAGTTTCTTCTTTGGCTAGTTTGCTTCAGACTGGACGTTGTCTGCCATTTCTCAGAGGCTTTGGTGTAAGAAAAAAGATATATTTAATGGTCTCTTTCCTGTGAAATGAATCAACAATATGAAGTGATGTGTGTGTATTTTTTCAAATCTTCCTTTTTAGCTGAAATGTTTCCTAATCACCTATAGGAGCTTCTGAAAAGGTTCTTGCAGATATCGACTTGGAATGCCCGCTTCGCCCTTCTCGTTTAAACAATCTAGTTTGATAAATTCCTCATAGCATAGCATGTCCAAAGGAATGCCTTTAGACCACCTTTCTCCGTGCAGAAGGATCTCCATTGTGGTTGACAGGGTTTCCTCTGTCACCTGGAATGTACTTCCTGCAATTACTGCGCAGAGCCCGTTGAAATTGAGCGCAAACTGTTCTTCCATCTTTACGTTGAATCCTTGGATTTTCCTACAAAAGACCATGCATTTGACCTGTTCAAAAGATGCTATGACATCCATATCTTCATTTACCAACATCAATTTTTGAGGTTCGGGCCCTACATTTATGCTACTCCGCACACCTTTCCTTATGTTCTGGGATGTTTCCATGGTGCACTGTGTATTTGTTCTGGGCGCAACGGATTTAGCACGAATCCAAAGTGATAATATTGCTTGACCCGATTTTGTGACGCAGCGGAAGGAGATCGATTTTCCAGCCATGAGATACTCAGGGCTCACGGGAAGAGTTACAGACAGTGCATAAACTTAGCTAGTGAACAAAATACATGCAGAGCAACCAAAATTTATAACTGGGCAAGGGAGAGATGGAATCGTGCCAGGGGACACTGAATTCATGGTGACTGGAGGTTTCAAAGAAAGCCGAATATTTTTGTAGCACATCCGCACGATGAGTACACTTAGGGGTGTGTAAAGTACAACCGATAAGAGCTGCAGAGTATACGTGATATGAGCTCCTTGATTTTTCATTCTTTCTGACTTCATAATGAGCTGATGATGGTCATTGCGTCTACCAATGTGAATTCTATTTAACAACTTTCCTCGACCTTTGGAACATAAAACCTTCTCATCTGATAGGACCCGAATCTTTGGAAAATTACCTTTACCACTCACACATGTTTTGATTCTGACATCCCTTCCCGACTCCAAGGGCCAATCGACCACTTGTTGACTTCGATCCATTCGTTATTCGGTACCTAACCTCACATGCTTTGACACACAGACCATGATTCGACTAAGACTGAATCTAACTAAAACAAATGACGACACTAACAACTAGATCCAATGGGGATGCTATCCTCCCAGTGAGGTGGAAAAGAACAATAGACCAGGTGCTTGACATTAGGCCTTATTCGACTTCCAGAGTCTGAAACAACAAAAAAGAAAAACACAACCTAGACCTTCTTGACATAGTTTCGACCAGACTCATCATAAACTTAGGTCCTTCATTCCGGGATTCAATTTTCTGTTGACAAACTTACTTGAAATGCCTTCTTTGAAAACAAAAATGAAACGACTATTTACAATGGCATGAAAAAATGAAACATACCTTACTGAACCAGATAGTGTTTGAGGAACCTTCCATTCATAGGCCCTCCACCAATGGACTCTCCATTAATATCTTCTAATAGATATGCATTTTTCCTATGTTATGCACTGATTCTGAAAGGCCTCGTCCAAATATGATCAAATTTTCCATGCTTTCCCTTGTCTTTGTTCCTCACATCCCACTTTAGCACCATATCATCCACCTGTAATTCCTCCTGTTTAGCGTGCTTGTCAAAAGTTTTCTTCATCCCGTCTTGGTGAAGTTGTGATCGATTGTAAACTTGCTCCCTCATCTACTGTGCATGAATCAACTGATTTATGCTTCTACGAGTGTCATTTTTCTCAGCCTCTTGCTCTTGCAACAACTTCCTGACGAGCAATCCCAACGAGGTACGGAAAACGACGTCCGTTCCATATATGATTTGGAATGACGATGTGGAGATGAAATTTTTGGTAGTGACTCTATCTGCCCATAGCGCGTAAATGAGTTTCTTATGCCAAGCCTTCTTGTTCTCCTGCATGAGTCTTTTAATGATCCCGGTTAAGCTTTTATTTGATGATTCTGCTGACCCGTTACCCTGTGGGTAATACACTATAGAATGTCCCAGGGTTATATTGTAATCCTTGCAAAACTTCTCCATTTTATTGGACTTAAATGTGACCGCTTTATCCGTGATGATGTTGATAGGACACCTAAACCTAGACATGATATTGGTCTCCAGAAACTGAATGATGACCGTGTCGGTAGCCTGCTTCGTCAGAACTGCTTCGATCCATTTTGTGAAGTAATACATAGCTGTAAGTATCCATCTCTGCTGCGTTGAGGATGGCAGATGAATATATCCTATAAATTCTAGGTCCCATTGCATGAACGACGCTTCGACCGAGATTGGTTTTAGCGACAGGGGTTGCAACTTTCTCCTTCCATCGAATATCTCGCATTTGTGGCAACTGGAAACTTCTATGTATACATCTGCTAAGATGATGGGCCAATAGTAACCTACCCTTCAAATTTTATGCGTGATGGTTTTCCAATAGTGATGTCCTCCACAGTCACATTTGTGGAATTCTCTGATAGCTCGCCCCACGTCATCTTCTAGTAAGAAAATCAGTAATATCCCTCCCAGATCTTTCCAATACAGAGCATTATCTAAGATGTAGAACTTAGTAGCCTTCAATTTTAAGAACCTGGCTTTGGTCTTACTTAACCATGGAGGAGCTTGCAGATTTTTCAGCACATAAATGATGTATGCATGCCAAGGTGAATCGATGAATTTATGGGACACCTGCGGGGTTGTTTCTTCTTGAGGATTTTTTGATAGATCAACAATGAAGTTTATTCCTAGAATGTCACAGTTCGACTGCACCATCAGTTTTGTGAGGTATTGACCTTTAATCAACATTGTGGGCTTGATTTCTAGGTCGTATTCCAGCATGACTGTGATCCACTTACCTCTTATTCCCTCAGGATAAGGCTAAGTCAGGATGTCTTTGACTGATTTGTTGGGTACGTAAGCGACAACATGGGAATGTAGTATGTAAGTCTTGAACTCCTTGAGGGCTTTCACTAAGGTGTATTCTCATTTCTGCATAATATCATACCTCAGTGGGGAATCTCTCAGCGTCCTGCTGAAGTAGGCTATAGGATTTTCAAAATTCTAATCGTCCTTCTGTAACAGTATGCCAACAATGGTATGCTTCGATGCGAACAAGAACAAGATGAATTCCTTCATGAAATCTGGGTTGGCCAATACGAGAGATTTGGCCAGCGCTACCTTGATGTATTCAAATTATCTCCTAGATTTTGGGTTCCATTTGATTTCGTTTCCGTTTCTGCGCATGCTGTTGATATGCTTTATAATTTATGCCATGTTCAGGATGAATCTTCTTAAGAAATTCACCTTTCCCAGGAAGGACTGCACCTCCTTCTTGCTACAAGGAGTGCTGATTTTCAAGATTCCTTCTACCCTACCAGGGTCTATCTTTATACCCTCCTTAGAGATGATGTGACCCAACAGTTTCCCTTCTTGCATTCCAAAATGTGATTTTTTCGGATTCAACAAAAATTCCAAACCTCCTACATTTCTGGAAGACCCTCTTCAAATGCTCAAGGTGTTGTTCGTCGGAGTCAGAATACATTGTGATGTCATCCAGATAGATCATGATAAACTTATCCTTTTCCTCAGCGAATGTTGTATCCATTTCCCTCTATAAGGTAGCTCCAGCGTTCATAAGGCCGAAAGACATCTTAACATACATGAACGTACCCCATGGTGTCGTGAAAGCTATCTTTTCCCGATCATCTAGGTGTACCATGATCTGATTGTAACCTGAAAAGTTGTCTAACATAGACATATTTTGGGATCCAACTACCTTCTGCAGAATATAGTCCATCTTAGGGAGTGGGTATTTTTCCTTGAGGGATACTTTGTTCAAGTTTAGAAAATCCACTCACAACCTTATTTCGCCTCTCTTTTTCCTTACAGGCACCAGGTTGGCAACCCATTTCAAAAATCTTAATTTTTTTTTTTTTTTTTGGCTTCGACGAGTTTCTTTACCTCTTTTTCAATTAGTGGCAATAACAGGGGATTGATCCGTCTTAGCTTTTTCTTGAATTTTTTTGGTCTTCTTTGAGAGAAATGACTTGTTGAATCACTTTAGTGTCATAGACTTTCAAGTCATCATAACTACAGGAGAAAATGTTGGGAAAATATTTCATGAGTTTAATGTAGTCCTGTTTGACTTCCAGACTAATCGTCTTTGATAATTTGATTATCTTCGGATCCTCCTGGGTCCCGATGCTGCAATCCTCGACATCCTCATCGTTCATAGTGATATTGGGATTTCTAGCCACATCGTTTTCATAAAATATATTTTCCAATGGAACTAATCCTTTTAGGATGATATTGTTCTTTATATGCACTATGTCCCTCCCATCTACCTGGTTCTGAAAGGGGTCATCTTTACTGCACGTAGTTGCACCTTCATCTTCGTCACAACAACACTCATCATCAATGTTTATATTAGCGAACTCGTCGCTCATTTGGATAAATCTCCCCACCTGTTTGTCATCCTCAAACACTTGCCAATATTTGATATTATCGGGTATCGTCGACCTGTGTTTGAATTCGATCTCATACTTTCTGTTTGGGAAAATGGGAATCTTAAAAACTGAGGCCGAGGTGGGCAATGCATCAACAATTTGATTCTTCCCCCTTGGGATCGCTAATAAATTATACTCTGAGAATTATTCGAGGAGGTCGAACACTATGTTTATGTATGCCCTTAGTCTGGGGTGCTTGGATTGGTATGTACCTTTCACTTGGTTTATAACGAGCTCAGAGTCCCCATGCACTTGTATTCTATTAGAGCCCAACTCTTTCAAAACTCTTAGACCCAAAATCAATGCCTCATACTCAACCATGTTATTTGTACAATCGAAGGCGAGTTTGTATGAGCAAAGTTTTGTGCCCACCTTGGGAGGACTTATCCATACATCGGCCCCGACCCCTTCCTTGCTGACGGCTCCGTCGAAGCTCATGTTCTACATCTCGTTCTTCTCTTGGTTCATCAGGTCTACGCACTCTTCTGATCGTCGCGAGACTTTGTCCTTGACAGTCATGACGACCGTCAAATCTTCCTCTTCAAAGCTCAGGTCATTGTAAAATATGGAGGAGCCGATCTCAGTGTCGACGAAGTAAATAAGGTGGTTATTCGGTTGGGTCTTGCTACTCACCATGTATTTGAGCAACACCTCTCTATACAACCATCTCTCTTGGCCGAAGATAGGAATAGTGGTGTACGACATATCCATTTGCAGGGTTCCCTTCAACTTCGCGGCCCACAACCTAGACAATAGCATGCCAAATTTAGGGGGTATATCGGCCACAACCACGTCCATAACCATATTCTTAGAAGGGATTTGGGACAATGACAAAACCAAGTCTTTGATGAGACCCAAAAATTTCACTTTCCTTGAATTGAAAGAAAAAAGATCCTTATAGGGCCTGGTGATGTCCAAACCCAACTCGTCCATGATCACCTTCAGCATGAGATTGTGCGACGCACCCAAATATAGTATGGTGTTATGCAAAGTCATGTCATGGACCTTGAGGCTGATATAGAATGGGGGAACATCCTCAGTATTTCCCATTTCCTCCATGCGCAGACCAAACAAAATGGCAGGGTGGTCATCCTGGATGTTCAGGGTGGCAGGAGTCTCTCCCATATTTAGAATTTTAATAATTTTATCCCGATGTTCTCCTTACTTGATGAGCTCATTGAAAGGGACGAAGATTTTAATCTTGGCCATTTTGTTCTCAAAGTTAAAAGGGGGGAAGACTTTTTCTACATCCTTGATGCCTGTTTCCTGTCTTGTTTTTGGCATTTTCTTTAGAACCTCCTCCTTTGAATTTCCCTTTTAAGTCACATCCTTGGTCGAGTTTTCCTTATTAGGTCAACTCATGGAAGGGGCATCCACCTTAGGTTCCCTTATGGGATTCATCTTTTGAGGTTCTGTAGATTCCTTTCAGCTCCTGAGGTTTTATTGCTTTTATAACTGCATGATGGCATTGTGATAGCCCTTCCTGAATTTCTCCATTTCCCAAGACAACATATCATTAGTTTCTAGCATAATATTATCACTTTCTCTCATGTATTGATCGTGTTCTCCCTTCGTCAAGAACACACGAGTGTCCTTGTATTAACAACAATGCATTTGATCTTGGATCATCTGATCAAAATATTCATCCATGTAATTTTTCTGGAACGAGGGCCTGATTTGTTGGTCATCCTGGTCTCTTTGTTCCCTTTGTCTGATCTGCGGGACTAGACCTCTTGTAAGGTTCTGATTTATGGGTTGGAGGTCATGTTTTTCTCGGGCGATGGGCTTGTTTCCCATGAACATTATTTCCATCAGCATCTCCATTGTCTTCATCATCAAGTCAAACTTGTCTTCTGAGGGTCGAGAAGTCGGCAACTATGCATCTCCTTGAGGTTTCTTCCCACCTCTGCTAAAGCTTTGTTTGATATTTCCCAATGCCATCAAGTTTACCTCAACTTCGATTGCATCACTCATCATGGCGTCTAAATTAGAAAATCTTCTCTCCCTGAACAACAAGGCGAAATCACTGTCAAAAGAGTCAACATATAGAAGCTGCGTGGCCCTAGGGGGTGGATGTAATTCTGATGGAATTGAGTTGTAGACCCTCATGAAATGGGCTGATAACTCTTGCATCATCTCCTCCATTTCTCTTTTCATATTTTTGTATTGCGTCAGTAGATTAAAAGGATTCTTTTTGTCTCCCCATCTGGCGAGGAATGATGCCTCAAACATAGTGAAGTTTAGGACACTTGCTGCTGGAAGGGCCTTAAACCACTTTCTCACCTCCCCTGAAAGACTCTGCACGAACAACTACATCTTCACATCTTCATGATCCACCTCTTCTAGATCAATGAAATCGTTGAACCAATCCAAGTGATTATGGGCAGAGGTGTTTCCCTCAACATCATGCAGTTGGGCTAGTAGGGCAAGGGGGGTGAATATGTTGGCTCATGATATAGGGGGTTTGGGATTTTTGGTATGTTCTGAGTGTGGAATATGGAAACTTGCGGTATTTTGTTTGGTATCAGAGATCGAGACCTCTTCTCATCGAATACTATATCACCCAAGTTAGTTTCTGATTTAGACTTGAAGAAGGTTTATTCGAAAAGGGTGTCAAAATTGAGGTCGTCAATGATTTGCACACCATCCTTGGGTAAGGACATGCTTCTATCTAGGTAATAGAATGGTTATAGTGCTTTCTCCCTTACCCTGCGCATAATTTTCTTGGGGTCACACATGGGCTCTACAGGGTTTAGGTCAGTATTGGTTCTGGTATAAATTGTCTTCGGAGCTAGGGTTCCTAAGTCGTGCTACTCTGTGCTACTAGTCTCTTTAACTGGAGTCTCTAGGGTAAAGGTTTCAACCAATATATATGTTTGACCCACTGTTACCCTCATGGGTCAAAACTATATCTTAAGTC
>SNQJ01S0005325.1:165876-194444 GCA_010110895.2 Picea sitchensis
TCTTGAGGAAAACCTCTCTTTCCAACCCAAGCGACCTCCCATGGTGGGAGAGAAGAGAGACAAGGAAGCATAAGATCACATAAATCTATTTCTCATGGAATCCCTCGCGTAACAGAGGAACGAGATGTTGGAGAATTTTTCCCAAATCCTTCAACGATTGTCGACAATAAGAGACGTGTCTTCGTTAAGGAGTCACTTTGGGGACACCACCTAGTTCAAGGTACAAGTTAATTTTTATATTCCCATATTCGAAGGCTAGATCAATGCGGATGCTCTGGAAAAATGGTTAAATTTGCTAGAAGGTTATTTATTTGTTCATAATTATTTTGACAGAGAAAATATCACCTTTGCACTTCTTAAGGCTCTCCCCCATGCCAAACATTGGTGGGAAACTTACTGGGAGAAAAATTCCACAAAGGAGTTTGGAATGTTTGGGGTCGAGCCCACTTGGAATTTATTTATGGATGTAGTCAAGGAGCAATATTACCCTGTGGAAAACTATGGTGACCAGTACATGATATGGACCATGGTGCATCAATAAAGGGGCCAAGCAGTGCCAGAGTTCAAAAGTACCTTCCATACCTTGTGCACCAAGCTGGGCATCAAAGACTCCAAGTGGCATCTGGTTCTAAAATATCGCACGGATCTTCACAGGTACATCCAAACCAAAATGGATTTTTTGGACATTTCATCACTGGGAGCCACTTATCGATATGTTGTCAAAATTGAGCAAAAATTTAAGCAATAGAACAAGCGGGAGTTTGGGTCTTGCCGAGTGAAATATATGATATCTATTTCGATATTAAATTATCAACTCGAGGCTCGTAGGCTTTGAGGTGCCGACATTGTATGTGTAGGTCTAGAGATCTAATCTAGCCTAGTCTAGCCCAATCTAATCTAATCCCAATAAACTCAAATAATGAAGAGATTTACTTTAAATTTATAGAGTAATCTACAACTATAGATGGTGAGATCATTATTCTAAGTAATAAAATCTTGAAGAGCAATCTATAACTATGAACAATTAGTATAAACAAGCAACTCTTTGAATAAGTAAGCAATCTTTGAATAAGTAAACACTCCTTCAATATCAATTCTTCAAAGTGAACTCTATATTAAGACATATCTTCAAAAACTCACAATTACTCTTATCTTACAGGGAGTATATTTACAGTAATATGCTACAGTCTATAAACCTTGTGCAAAGAGATTTGAAATCAGCTCCTATCCTATCACACTGATACTAGAAAATATTATTTACAAAGTTAATAATTCATGTAAACCTACAAGATATAATTAAAAATAATAACTCAACATCAACTCTTATCCTATCATACTGAAGCTAGAAACCTACAGGTAGTAATTGAAAATTACAACTTAGTGAAGTAGACATTGCCTAAATAGCTAATCTGCAAATTGATTTATAGTTTATAAAACAGAGAAAGAAAGATATAATGACACAGTTAAACATCTATAAACACATGCCCATTAATAAATTTCAACTTGCATAACAAGATGTTAGATGTTAGAATATAAACAAGTAAGTATGAATGACTTATGAGTTCTATGTAATACACATACAATCCAGGGAGCAATTTGCAAGTTAGAAAAATATATACACAGTAACACGATTTAAACAAGTAACTTGAAACTAGAAAGTTATGAAAGAAAAATACAAAGATGCAAATATACACTGATATGCACAAGCTATCCAAACCACTGGTGGCACCCCCAGGCAGTTGTGGAACTACTTCAATGTAAAAAAACAGTCACAAAATTAACACAACATTGATATTAATCACCAAAACAAACTTTACAGAAAAATCCAAGATAATGTTTGTATGTATATATAAAAATCGTGTCTCTGGTGGCACATACTAGAAAGTATTTATAGAGTGTGTACACAACTTGAGAGGTCGACCACTTAAAGGGTCAACGCTCTCTAAAAACAAAAATTCATTAAGTTCATTAACATAACACATATCCTCCAACAACCTCGTGCGCTCAAAATAGCGGCCGATGCAATTGTTCAAGTTTGAATTCAATGAGTTCCATAGCTGGAGGGCGTGAGTAGGAACAAAACCCATGTTTCATATTCTCCCATAGAAGCTCGCCGATATGCTAACAACCAACTCCATTGTGCTCCGAGTGCTGGATTGATTGCTAGATGAAGGTCTGGATGGAGGTCTAGACTTGTAATTTCGAACTGGCTCTCAATCCATCAACAATTTCAGGAAACAACCTCCTTGAGTCCTAATTAGGCATATTAGGCACAAAACCCATGTGTTGGATTTTTCTGATTCATCTTCATTTTCCCACAAATTGAGCTCGAATTTCACTACCTGGAAAAGGGCCGAATGAAGGACTAGACAAAGGACTGGATGGAGGACTAGATGAAGGACTGGATGGAGGGATGGATCACATTTTTGGTCAGTTTCATGAAAACGAGAAATGTTAAGAAATCATAATCAACCAATTAAATATAAATTAGCATAAAATCATCACAAAACAATGATTACACATACCTCATGTTGTTCCATGGTGAATTGATGCACAAAACTTGATAATACATTTAAAAAGAGCTAAATAAAAGAATAGAGTGTATAACTTCCATATGAAAAAGAGATTTGGGCATCATAAAAATAGGCAAAACATAGAGTCATCAGGTCTGCAAATCCACAAAAACCAAAGTGTGGTAAAGGAAACCCTAACTCATAGAAAAACCAACCTCAAGACAACCAGTCCAAGCTGCAAGAAAATAAGAGAAACGAGAAGATGAAGGACATTGGGAAGTGGCGTGACTTCCAAAAAATCCCTTGGCACAACACCGATGAATTTCACTCAAAATAGTCATTGGTGGTTGATCTCAAAGAAACAGAGCCGAACCATGACTTGGACTTTGATTCAGATAATCATAAAAGGAGATAGATCATTGATGCAAAATCCACTATGACTGCCGCGACCACATAAATCCAACTAGAAGAACCAAAGGATCTTGAGGAGGGGGAGCACCTCTACCATTCACAGATGAGGGTGAAGGGGACTCCCCTGCATTTTATTGTTGATAGCGGAATCCATAAGAACCTCATCTCAACAGAGGTCATCAAGCAGTTGGATTTGCCTACAACACCACACCCACATCCATACAACATTGGATGGCTTCTCCAGGGACAAGATCTTTGTGTCATACAACAATGCCGCCTATCATGGGGCATCAAGCCCTTCAAGGATGAGGTATTGTGTGATTTTTCCCCACTGGAAGTATGTGATATTATGTTGGGCCAACCATTTATGTGGAAGTGTCATGTTGTTTATGACTCTCGACCCTGTAGCATCATTGTTACTCTGGGAGGTTAGCTCTATAGGATACCATAGGTAGTTTTGACCACTGTCCCAACAAAACAGTACCACAAAGTAATCTCTCATACCACAAAGTTTATCCTCTTCACAATTTGGTTGGAAGAGAAGAACACTGCAACCACTGTAGCCTCGACTCAAGACCCTTATATCTAGAGGAAGTAGATCAATAAGATTGTAGAAGAGCACCATGATATTCTTACTGCACCTACAGGGGTTCCTCCACACTTTCCAATCAAGCGAAGTTATAACAAATCCCCTCATTCTCTTCATGCTACATCTTCACCGACAGAGTCCCCCCACACTCAGGAAAATCATGCAGCTATATCGGTTGAATGGATCCAACCCCTCCAACAATAGGTTCATATCAGCCTTCAACAAGCTAAGCAAGACAACTTCTTCAACAAGGAAATCAACTCTCCAAGGTTCCAATTTTTTATTATTTGGGTTGGTTGTCATTGATGTCAACCCTTGAAGAAAGTTCGGTAGCACAAAGGTTTGGGTAATGGACCCAAGTTTGTTTTATGTATAATGGTATGAGTTTTAATATATTTGAAGGTAATACTATTCTATATGGATAGTACATGTCATTCCATTTCCAGTGGTATGTGGAACATCACATAACTTCTCATGGTTAGAGAGTTATGGCCATGTGAAGTTGGATAACCCTCATGAGTCATCTAGAAGCCTCAAAAGGTCAAAGTAGTCAAAGTGGTTGCAAAGAATAAATTATTTAAATATTAAAGTGAAGTGATGAGTGTACTATAAGTCAAAGTGTATACAAAATAAATTATTTAAATAATAAAGTTAATGGATAAATTACTAAGTGGACAAGTGGTTAGAAGTGGGTTAGCCCTAAAATAAGGAAAGTGGTTTAAGATGGTTAGAAGGTTACCCCTTGAGGAAGCTACATAAAAGTATAAATAAGAAGAAATGGTCTCTAATTTAATCACACTTGAGAATATTGAATATCTACAAGTGACTAAGGTAACCGAAAGATATCTAAGGTGAATTTCAGAGGGAAGGTGTAGTAAAGAAGGCCGAAATTTAAGGTAGGATAAGTTCTTTTGATGATGCTTTTTAAGGTATGTTATTTATAGGTCATCTCACCATTTTCACAATAAAAAAATTTCTAGAGTGATTTAGACCGTGAAATCTAGAGGCCATTGAGGAAACATATCCAAGTAACCATGATAATAATTTCATCTTGTGGGTCGTTGTATTTTTGGAGTTACACTCAGTGGAAAATAGGGTTTGTGGCTAGTCCCGAAACTAGTATAAAACAAATGTTTCGGGTAAAAATGTCATAACTTCTTCATAATAGATCCAAATTCAGTAAGACCAAATGTATTGGTTAGATTACAATATTTAGTATTCTGTGTACCATTTTCAGATTCATACAACAAATATTCCATTCTAGGAATTCTCTACAAGTTTTCTCTCTAGAATAAACCAAAATTCAACAAGGTATGCCATTTTTGCTATAACTCCTTTTCTGAGAGGTTCCAAGTAGTGAAACCTGGAGGAATTGCATAAAAGTCATTGAAGAAAATTGTGTACTATTTTAAGATCCTTATTCATTACAGGTACATAGTTATGATTATTTCAAGTTAGGGTTGTTAACTAATCCAAAATTAGTCATGTGAGACTAAAGTAAAGTTCGATGAAAATGTGCTAGTCTCTTGTTGTGCAAAGTTAAGGGAAAGGTTCTGAATAAGTGATAATATACACCAGGTATGTTATAGATTTACAGATCAGATTTGGATGATAGAATTGATGAGGTATTTTGGATTTGAGGTACATGTTGGGTACATGGATTTAGAGACAAAGTTGATGGGTAAACATACATGAGGTGTATAGTTGATGATGTTGGTACATCTTGATGAGTCATAGTTTATGTCTATTTGATGCACGATTGGTACACATTTGGTGCATTTATGCACTCATTATTGATGGTCCTGAGTTGAGGTACATGTTGGTGCATGGTTGATGCACTTATTTCATTATGCAGGTTGATTATAGGTTGTTTAGTATAGATTGGTTATGCAGGGTTGGTGGAGTACATGTTTGTGATTATATCTCTACCGATGATAGTCACGTGATGGTTCCATCATTCTATTTCTCCTTCAGGTTGGCAGGATGAGGCAAGAACAAGTGGTTGTATCCAACTTCCAATTATAGGCAGAGAACATAGGGGGTTATGGCCTTTTTTTGGTTGTATCTAGAGAATTGGGAGTTGGAGCTTCCCTCGACATAGCCAAGAAACTAGGGGTTGAGCCTCCTTCTAATTGAATCCTATAAACAAAGGAAGTTGGTGCTTCCAATGAATGTAATTCTTAAGAGACATATAAGAAAAAACATTACGTAGTTTTCTCCTGCTTTGGTTTCCATTAAAAACAATTATCTTGTGTATGTGTATGATTGCTAATTTGTTCATTGTTTATTTACCTACAAGAAAATATTGGATGAGTAATGCTACATTGATATAAAACTTTTATTTTATGGTTAAAAGAATTAAATTTCTCTATTCTTTGATTCATCCCCCTCTCAATAATCCAGCAACCTCCGATTGTCCAATCAAGTGAAGTTACTTAAACAAATCCTTCATTACTCTTCATGCTAGATGTTCCTTGTGAGTCCTACTGCGATTAGGAAAATCATGTAGCTATATTGGTTGGATGGATCCAACCCCTCGAACAACATATTCATATCAACCCTCAACAAGCTAAGCAACACAGCCTAGCCCCAACAAGGAAATCAACTCACTATGGTTCAGATTCTGCAAAAGATTCCACGAGAACTTGGCCTTAGTGGAAACCATTGCTTCTTAATGGGGAAGAATGATCCAAGAGGAAATCGGTGTCCAACCACCTATTCCTCTATCTCAAAGGGAGTTTCCACGAGGGGCAAGTTTTCTACAAGTTTGGTCCTAAACTTCAAGGCCATTTGGGGCCCTAAACAAAGTTTTGTTGGCTTGCCATAGTCAGATAGTAGGCACTGGATTAGAGTGTGATGAAAAATGTATTCCAAATGGAACTTTCCAATGAGCTATAGAATTGTGCCCCAAATGAAAATCATCTTTAAGAGTTACACCCTTGGGAAGTTAAACGTGTCTTCTACTCCCATCCCGGGGCCCACATACCTTTTAGCGTTTCATCTTCGGGGTTAGGGTTTTGGATTTTATTTATGTTAAAAGGCCTTGGGAGCCTCATTGTAATCATATTTTTATTCTTGTGAATGAGTGTATCCCTCATCTCTTATGGAGATGAAGATTCCACCATTCTAGTGGAGTTCATTCCTCCTATATTTTCTGGTTTACATGCATTTACATCGATTATATAAAATCATGCATTCATGTATCAAATGTTTTATTGAAATATCTCTATATATTTTATTTTTATATTTAGTCCTTCATTTCTTTCTCAAAATAATCCGGATCACAAAGAGTTCAAAGCACTTTTGGAGAACCAAACTGGGAAGAAAATCAAAATCCTCCCTCTGAGGATAATGGGGGAATTAATGTAAACATAGATGTTCAAAATAATTGTTTTGAGGATATGATACAATTGTATCACATAGTACCATATACTCCTCAACAGAATGGGGTTGCTAAGGAAGAAAACAAATCTCCTCAAAGAGATTGAGAGCCAATTACATGCTACATGAAAGAGCGGGACCTCCCAAGCTTTGGGATGAGGAACTTAACTGTGCTTCTTACATACTAAACAGATCACCTCGTAGATATATTGAGGATAGGACATATTTTGAGGCTTGGAAAAGTGACAAACCAACTGTTACATACTTCCACATCTTTGGATCTCGTGCGTTGGACCATATTCCTTCTGAAAAGGGGAAAGCATTAGATCCACATATCCACCCATACAGCATGTTGATATCCAGATGGTATGAAGGGTTACATATTGATTGATCCCTCTACATAACAAATCATCATTCAACACAGTGTCCAGTTTGAGGAAATTCACATGCTTACATGGAAGCCACATCAGAAGTTTTGTACTTTACTGATTCTTGAGATAGTGAAGTCCACACATTGAGATCACACCACATAGATATGAATTTTGATACAGTTTCATAGGATTCATAGGATACATAAGCACATTGATAGCATTTAGATGCACAATTAAAGCATTCAAATGTAGAGCTAGTACATGCAAATGAGGATCCAAAGCAGATGCCCAAGTGGGGCGGTCACATTCTTCAAGATCTGAGGAGGCGTTGTTGGTCTGGTTCAAGGAGATACCATCTGGAGTTTGAGGTCCTCCTCAATGTAATCACCACTTGGGGCCAGTGCCTTTGCTATTTAGCATGGTTGGGTATTCAGTCCCTAGACCCTCTGTGAGAGGATCGGGGAACCCCTTCTAGGAAGAAACCATCTCTGGAAAGAGTACATCTCTCCTTAGGGGGCCCCAACTTGGGATCTAGTTACAGCTATATAATGAAGATTTTCCTACATATGAAGATGGAGTCTGAGGAAAAAAATCTAAATGGAAGCAGAATTGAGAAAACACACAAGGCAAGACTGGTTTCAAAGGGACTTATTTAAGTTCCATGATGAAATTTGTGATGAGAGTTTTCTTCAATAGAAAAGTTGGATTCTATTAGGTTGTCTTTTTCCATTGGAGAAACTAGGGGATGGAAAGTACATAACATGGAAGTGAATAATTTTTTTCTTGGGGATATCTAGGAGGATATTATATGGAGCAACTATCTACAGGTTCTTGCTCGTTTCTTCTTTAGTGAAATTTGACTCAAAAGATCATTCTATGGCCTCAAGCATGTTCCTAGAGCATGGTATACAAAGATGGACTCGTACTTTCTCTCAAGTAATTTTGTTAGATTCAAATCCGATCCAAATGTATGCATGTTGAGGACCACTAACTCAATTATGATCCTATTCCTGTACATGGATGATATTTTGATGCTAACAACTTGATCTCAACGATTGTTGCAGCCAAGGAAATTATTCATGACATGTTTTCAATGACGGACATGAGTCCACTCCATTTATTTCTTGGCCTCAAGATCAGCAAAGGTTCTTTAGGAGGAATCAAGATATCTCAGGCTAAGTATGTTCGAGATCTCATGGAGATATTCCATATGATAGAATGCAAGTCTACACCTACACCCTTCTAATCCCAGGAGTTGGAGCTTGAGGGTGGTCGGGATACATGATGGTGGGAAACACCTTGTATTTACTTCTTTATGGGGATCCCTTTTGTGTTTCATCCACTGCTTGATATCATCATATCATTGGGGAATTAATATCGAGGTACATGCAAAATTTGGATGAGTTACACCATGGAAGATGGTCAAGTGCATGCGGATAATTCATAGCACCGTAATTGTAGCGATCCACTGTACAGCGGGTTCGCGGTTGGATATCATAGGCTTCATAATTCATGGGACATCAATGGCGCCAGGAGTCGAAGAATCCACCCTATAGGTACATATTGGGTTGGGATCTCACGGCCCAATTTATTCAGTTAAGAAAAATCAGCTATTGATCTATCGCTGGCAAGGCCACATGGGGGAGAGATAGCATCACCATCCAAGGAACTATATGGCTAAAGAATTCCTCCACCAAGCGATTTAGTTCCATAGATCAAGCGATACAGTGCTGACACAAAGTACACTCAAATTTCGTCGAGATCCAGTACAAAAACAACGAACAAAACATATAAATATCCATATGCATTATATAAGGAATCTAGTTCATGACAGGGAAATAAGTTGCAGTAGCTTTTACATTTTAATAGACTGTCGACATCTTCACCGAGACTTTCACTGAGAAAAACTTCCATAGTTTTTGTGACCGTCTTGGAGTGAAGGAATGATTCCTAACGTTATATTTTCTCTTCTTTTTGATACGTTTATTTTGAGGGTTTTTCCCGTGAGTTTTTCCCTCTTTTCTCCTTTATTTCATTTGTTCATGGGTACCTAACAGCATATGTTTCAAGACCCATTCATCATGCTTATACTCCTAGTAGTAGTGTTCAAGGGGGGATGTTTAAGATATTACACTTCAGTTTTCCTTTCATTTTCTTTTCCCTAGTTTTATTTGGCTATGTTGAGATTTTCCTGAATATTCTCCCATGGTGGCAGGGATATTATTCCTATACAAAGGGGTGCCACATACCCTCGATCAACTCTCGATTACCATTCAAATTTATACTGCTTGAGTGAATTTTTACATATCAGCATGGCTTTATGTATTTGCATTCTTTCCCTAGGGATCATCACCAATGGTACGCGTTACAATTCATCATCACCGATAAAATTCCATTCCACATGTTTAAGTGATCTCCTCCTCATTTCACTTTGGTTTGGATATTTAACTGATGACCACATGGACAATTAACTAGGATAGGTGGTAGTTGACTCCAGTCACTTCAAGTGTGTTTCTTATCTCTCTAGAACACTCCTAATCCACATTAGCTTGGATATTATGGTGAGTTAGTTGTGTCATACATAGTACATCACTTGTATTGTAACATTCTCTTACTCAAATAATATAAGTTATTTCATTCTTTTCTCCAATTTTTATCTTCTCTCTTCATCCACCCATTGAAAGTTGTGTATATGGTGACTATCTAGATAGTACATGCGGGTATCTTGAAAATTTAAACTATGGAGTTCAAAGAATCCCTTCCTACCTTTCTGAATTCGGTCAATCCATCTTGCTTTATAAGGCTTTCTTGCACATGGAGAGTTTATATACTTCACTGAGGTCTTACAGCCGAGGAATCCCTCAGGCCCATTCTAACACAACACAACCATATCAATGTGATCGCTAGATTATCATGGGGTTCTCATGTCATAACAATGGCCTCTTTCAATGATTTTCATATCGAGAGCCTTCATTTGTTCCTCCATGAGATATATGTCATCTCACATATATCATTCACACATATATTAATCGTGAGATATTTTTTACATCAATTTTTCAATCAAAACTCTTTCAATCTGTTGCCCACATATTTCAAATTCCACTTATTAGTTTTTAAAATCCGTTCCATATTGGAACCAAATTCCACAAGTATGAGACTTCCTTCTCATATCGGCGGAGTTTGGATCTTTTACATTCAATATGCATTGGTATTCCTTATGAACTTATATTTTTTCCATATCTAGACCATTTTTCCTACAATTTCAATCATCACACAACCAAGCAGGTGTTAGTTTCTCGTCTGCGATTCCACGGCTGGCTCACAGGCAATTCTTAAGGTGTGCATACCAACAATTTAAAATAGGCGGTATTCACTAATCATATGAAATGGGATGATAGCATCATTCCCTATACATGCATTGTTTCAATATATCAATATTTTTAGAATGCGATCAAGCATATCATGGAATTTACTAATGTGCCGCGATTAATGACCACATTGATTAAAGAGGATCAAATTTTGCTCCAAAATTCCAAAGTGCTCGGAATTGGCTTCAAACTAGGCGAGGAGCATAGGCCACCAAATTCGATTCTGAACCAACACAACTTGTTTCATCTCAAAGCGGTGGGCGAGAGATGTGCAATCTGTTCGCCAAGTCAAGCGAAGCGAAAAAAATAGTGTTATTTTATACGGTCCGTCTGGTGGCAGTAAGTGACATCTGACCGTCTGAAGTGATGTGGTATGATGGAGACAAGCGACATGGATTGAATCGAGATGGTGACATGGCATTCGTTGGCTACAATTGGTAGGTGCCGCATTATTCAATCGTAAAGTACCCTTGACACCTTTATTGGTTGCATGGAGTGGGTATGTAAAATTTTATTGGAGTCCGTGAGGTTCGACCCACGGACCTCCACCATAAACTTTGCAAAATCACAGTACGACCAATGGGTTACACATTATGCCTTTTAATATATGTGAGTTTAATTTAGTTCCAGATTCGAATATTATGGCAGTTGGCGAAATTCGGGCGGGGCTTATACGGAGCCAGCGGTCATTTGATTTCATATGTGACCATACCATATATGGTATAGCCCGGCTTGATTGGATTAGCGTAAGGTTTATATTACATAGCGAGTGGTTCTATGTTGCATACGTATTCCCACTTGACGAATTGGGAGTTGTTGGTTTGGGATTTGTGGTTTGGTGGTAGACGCGGTGCTGGGTTGAGGCGGCGTACATACTCCGGTTTCCATTGAATTAGCGGTTGCGTAGTCTTTGGGGTTTTCTACTTCTTTATTATTAATGCGCCCGGAGTTCAATTGACAAAGGGTGCAATTTGTAGATGTAGAGACAAACGAGCAGAGGGGGAACTTCGAAGCTAACTTCTTACGTTTTTAATGGATTAAGGGTACCAAGAGCGGGCGGGGTTTTTTGGACACTGCGGAGCCATTGGAGTGATCGGTTTGTCATTTTGAGCATTATGGGGCAATATTTTTTGGGCATTGTAAGACATGTTTTGAGCACGGTGTAATAATAGTCCATTGGAAGTGGACCCGGAGATGCTGGCCAAAGAGAAGGGTGAACTCTTTTATCATTTATTGTGTTTATGTGCTTATGTTCATTGATTATCTTTAGACATCTCTATTTGTATTTTCCATAAGTAATCCTTAATTTATTTATTGCAAACTGATCCATTTTCTTTAAACGCAACATTTGTGCAATAATTTCAAGTCTTCTTCATTTTAGATCAAGTTGGTATCGGTAGTTTTTTTTTGAAGACTTGATTGTTTGCAAGTTTTGTTTTGATGCTCCACAAGGTTCAAACTCACAAGAGAAGAAGGTCAACTTGTGGATCAAAGTTCTTATCCGACAAGGAGGAAGCATATACCATCCTTTGCAAGTTTGAGACATTCACCAAGCATGGCTCATGAAGAAAGTCATGAGCGTGTTCCTACTTAGAAGATGAAGATCTTAGAAAGGATGTCATGGAGATGGAGAGAGATGATGAAAGATATATTGATGGGAAATGAACATATTATGTGAGGTGAAGAGCTCCTAACCTACAATGCATAAGGAGACAATGGTGATAAAACTTTAAATGGAAATGGATGGAATGGTGTTTCTCCACCACCTCTCCTCCATCATCATCTTCTTCTTCTTCTTCTTCTTCTACCGATTCAAGACCTCTTCCAAATTCACAAATGGGCGTAGGTAAAATTGCTTATGGAAATTCCTTCATTAAAACGATATATAAAATTTGGTGCCAATATGCAATGGAAGTTAATCTTGAGAAGTTAGATGGTGGATAAATCAGGTTAGAGTATATTGTAGAATACAAAATTCAAGATGATGAAACAAAGGTTCACTTTGCTTCATTAAAGTTAGATAGTGCCTTACTTATTTGGTGGGAATCCAAGACTCGGGGAGGAAATGAAAAGCATGGTAAAAGGAATTACACTTTTCTTGGAATGATTTCATTATCAACGATTAAAATGAATTTTATCCATTGGCATATAAACAAAAGACAGCTATGGAATGGAAGAATTTTAGAAAAGCTAAAGGGCCGAGGAATGTACAAGCTTTGCACAGGAATTTAGGAGAGATCTTTGGTTTTGGGAATAGATTTGTCTTCTCAGAGCTTTGCTCAAATATATTGGGCTTTACATAGTTATTTAGGACATACTATACTCTGTTAATCCTTTGAATCTAGATGAAGTTTGTGAAATACGAGGCTACTCATTTGGAAGCAAGAGGAAGGAATGATGCTCATGAAGGTAACAAGAAGACATTCAACCATGGGGACAAGGGAAAGAAGAAATTCAAAAGTAGAATAGTAACTCTGTGTGAATGAAGAGGGAGGAAAAGTTCACATGTAAACATTGTTCAAAATATGGCCATGAAGAAGACCATTGTTGGAAGCTTCATCTTGAAAAGAGACCAAGAAGTTTTGCAGCAACAACAAAGGGAAGTCAAGGCATTGCGGTACATTCCAGCGAGTTTAGAGTTGGTTAATTGATGAGACGAAGATCACAGCTATGGTTTACCAAGGTAATGGTTATGTTGCAAGTACTAGCTCTTCAGTAATATGTAAATGTCGATGTAACTCAACAAGAGAAAACGAAAATTGAAATTTTTCATATAAAGGGGTTGTTTCAGAAGCATACTAAGATAGACACTTTATTTGATTATGGATCTCAAGCAAGCCTTATTTATGAAGAGAGTGTTAAGAAACTTAAGTTGGAAACAATTCTACATCGGTACATACCCTCTTGGTGGATATGTGATAATGCTAAGTTACAAAGTAACAAGAAGGTGTAAACTTAGGTTTGCTATCAGCACCAAATTCCCGTTGATGAAATTTAGAGCTTGATGTGATTAGTTGGATATTTGTGGTATTGTGTTGGGAAACTCGTATTTGTATGATAGAATCTATTTTCTATAGTGAGGAGAATAAGTATCATTTTTTTTAAAGATGGGGTTGAGTATATTATTTAAGAATACACACTAAGAAGATGAATTTATCAATTATAGTAGGGACAAATGAAGAGATTAGATTAATGCTAGTAAAATTTTGTTCTCTTAATGATCAAACCCTAAAAATGATGTTGATAATGAAGCATTTCAAGGTAGTGATACGAGAGTTAAAATCTGATCTATTTGAAGTTGTTAATCAGATATGATATGTTTAAAGAACCTAAGGGTTACCTCCAAAAAGGGGAATCCAACATGGGGAATTAGAGTTACAACAAGATTGTCCACTTCAAACATTGGTATATATAGAATGTCAATTATGGAAAAATGATGAGATTAAAAAAAATATTCAGGAGTTATTGAATAGGGTTATTGTGCCGATTTCTTCGCCATGTGGATCTCAATTGTGTTAGTTCAAAGAAAGATGGAATGCGTAAAAGTATGTGTGTTGATTGAGGCTTTGGGTGCAAAATTCTGAGTTAAGAATCGTTATCCTCTTCCTAGAATTGATGATTTGTGATGCAGTTAAAGATGCAAATATTTCACTAAGTTATATTTAAAGAGTGGTTATCATCGGATTAGGATACGAGAGGGAGATGAGTGGGAAACAACATTCAAAACAAACGAAGGTTTGTTTGAATGGATGGTAATGCACCTTTTGGACTTTGCAATGCACATGCTTTCATAGGGGAGTTATGAGCGATGTCTTAAGGCCTTTTGGATGATTGTGTGTCTACTTAGATGATATTTTTGATCTTTAGCAAATCTAAGTAGAAGGCATATTACACATGTAAGAATAAGTTTGATGGTTTGAGAAAGGAACAATTGTTTTGAAGTTGTCGAATGTGAATTTGTAAAAAATTCATATATTTTGAGCCATATTATTTGGTGGAGGTAGTTAAAATTGAGTCCTCAAGGTAAAGATCATTTGGAATGGTCTAGACCCGACAATGTGACAGAGGTAAGAGAGATTTTTTGGGAGCAACCCAATGTGGAGGAAGTTTATTGCTAACTTTAAGTCCATTACAACTCCATTACATCTAGTTCGCTTGACAAGAGTATCAAGCAAGTTTTCAATGGGAGGCAGAAACAAGCAGGCTTTTGATACTTTGAAAGAAAGATCAATTCAGCGCCAGTTCTCGCACTTCCAAATTTAAGACAACCTTGGAAATTGAGATAGATGCAAGTGAGTATGCAATGGGAGCAGTTTTCTATAGTATAGTAAACCAATTTATTTTCATTAAGAGACCCGTTTAATAGATGCGAAGTGATAAATTATCCTACTTATGATAGGAATTGTATGCATTGGTTCAAAGTGTTAAAAATGCAGAGCATTATTTGATTGGGAAAAGAATAAGTATTCCTGTGATCATCAACCTTTGCAATGCCACAATCCTGAGACAAAGCTACATGAAGCTAGGCACTTAGGATGGATGGGTTTTCTTCAAACAATTTCATTTGGTTATCGGTATAAGAAGGGCATTTTTAACAAAGTCAACATTATGCTTGCAAGGCCTATTATTAGTGCTTGATTGATATGAGGGAGTCTATAATGCATGAAAGTTATGTCAGACAATATGCTTTGAATCACGATTTTAAAGAAGTGTATGAAACTTTGTGCCACTCTAACCATGTTGAAGGGTGGATTATCATGTGCACTAATAATCTCTTGTATCATCTTGGCAAGTTGTGTATTCCACAGGGAAAGAATCAACATTATAAGAAGTGCATTCTTCTCTTATTGCTGGTCATTTTAATTGTAGGCAAGGCGTTAGCTAATTTGCAAAGATACTGCTCTTGGCCTAAGATGAATGAAAGTGTTTTATGATATGTTGAGGATGTTCATTGTGTGCTACAAACGTAAAACCTAGTAATCGACAGTTAGGTTTGTACACTCCACTTCAGTTCCTTCTCGACCTTGAGAGAAATTTCCATGGATTTTGTTGAAATTGGTTTACTTATGTCGAGAAAGAGTCATGATTATCTTTATATTGTGGTTGATCGATTTAGAAAAATGTATTTTGATGCCTTGTACTAAGCGGTAACAACGAACCATGTACTGATTGTTCTTTCAAAATGTTGGAGTGCATTTTGGATTGCCCAAGTCCATTATTTCTAATAGGGATTCTCGATTTGTTGTAAGTTTTTGGTCGAGTTTATAGGAACTCATGGACACTAAACTTAAAAGAGCACATCTTTTCATATGGAATAGATGAGTGGGGCCAGTGGTAAATAAATGCAGTGGTGCATCTTCTTGGAAATTAGCAATGCATCCAAGCATCCTAATTTGGGATGAACATTTACACTACATTCATCATCCGTACAATCAAGCTAAGCACTCTTGGCCCTTAAGCGTCATAAAATTTGAAACATATTTTGGATATTTGCCCAAATTAAGCCTTTAGATTTTATCTTTGGGAAAGATATTGTTGTCGATGGTCAATACAACATTGATAGGAGTTCATTGAACAAATTCGATACATCGGTGGTGCAAAGGCGGTTGGAAGAGTGGGGCCAAATTACAAGGCAGGACATGACAAACGTAGTGTTGATCCGTCGGTTCCAAGTTGGAGATGAAGTTTAGCTTTACATCGATGGGAGAGGCTTAAAGGAGAAGGTAAAGTTGAAACCGATTCGATGGTCCTTTCAAGATTATCGAGCTAAAGTTGGTAACAATGGCACCGTTTAGATTTGCCTCCTTATATCTTGAGGATGTATCACTTGGGAGTTGTTAATGTTGAGAATTTGAAGTTGTATGAGCCTCCATTGATTGATGATGAGGGAGGCATGTTCAGATTCCTTCCATAGATGATTTTTCTCGAATTATCTAACGCTGCGGAAGACACCGTAGCCAATGAGGAGGATCTGGGAACTTCAAAGCGGAAATTTAGATATCTTGGGTTAGTCGCAAGGAGACCGAAGATCGAAGCAAAGACCCAAGTGGATTGAGGTTGGAAGGGTGAGGGAACTTTACCTCATCTTCCACATAGACTAAAAATGGTCTTTTGGAGGTCAAAAGCTTTCCAAGCTATCAAAATTCAAAGTTCGTAATCATAGGCCGGACGAGAGAATAGGCCTGAAAGATGGATTGAGAACCCAAGCGCCAGCTTTCGTTTCTTCTCAAGCGGACGCCGGAGCATGAGATATTGCAATCTGTTCATAAAGTGAAACATGCAAAATGATGTTGTATGAATCCGTCACGATGCCATCGCAATTTGAAAATGTGACGTCGCGATCGTCTGATGGCGTGGCATGTAATGATTGGCGGGCATGGTTGAATCGGATGGTGACACATGGAGTTGGTTAGTAGTGGTAAGGTACCGTGGCACAATCATGGGCGCCGTAATCAACCTTTATTGGTTCATGGAATTAGTTATGTAAAATTATTTAGGTCCGAGTAGAGGTTCGACCCCAGACCTCGCGTAGCTTCACAAACTCGGAGCCAATAGATGGGTTACACATTATTCCTTTTAATATATGTGAGTTTAATTATATTTCAATTGAGATTTGCTATGGCAGATTGTAGGGTCGGGCGAGAACAGCCATTACGATCATTTGATTTCATATGTGACCATACCATATGTAAGGTATAGCCAGCCAGTTGGATTGAATTAGGAGTTTATGGCTGCATAGCTCGTTGTTCTATATTTGCGTACCATATTCCACGGGCCAGGGGAGTTAGTAATAAGTTGTAACACCCGGTTGTAACCCGTTTGGCCTTGTCTATCTGTAGCGATCGTATGGACCCCTATGTGCCCATGTGCTAGGCGGTTAGGGGTTAGTAGCGTATAAGCTAATCCCCTACGGTTTATGCTTCATTTCTAGCGAGTTGCACCGGTCGCTGGAGTTTTCAGCTATTTATTGCGTGTGTACGAGGGATTCAATTGACAAAGTGCAGTTGTAGATCACCGAGAGACAATAGAAGCTTGAAGGGGGAGACTTTCGGAGGCCCTAGCTAGCCGTTTTCGACCCGATTGAGGGAGTCTTAGAAAGAGCCAGACGGGGTTTTTGGATGCTCACGAAGCCATTGGAGCTGATCAGTTGTCCAGTTTGAGCATTGTAGGAACATGTTTTTGGAAAGGCACTTTTGAGAAATTAATAATAATGATCCATTGGAATTTGGACCGGGAGATGTAGCCCATGAGAGGGTGAACTCACCAGGAGATGTAGCCCAAGAGAGGGGTGAACTCCTTTATCAATTGTTGTGTTTTATGTGCTTATGTTCATTGATTATGCTGCTGTCTATGTGTATTTTGCATAAGTAATCCCTTAATTTATTTGTTGCAAACTGATCCATTTTCTTTAAACACATAACATTTACATTGCAATAATTTCAAGTATTTCAAGTCTTCTTCATTTTTAGATCACACATTCACACACAATGCACCCTTACATTGATTTCATATTACAATGTTTTAGGTGAGGCACCTCACCATGGTGAGTTGGTACTCAACCAACCTTTCACCCCATGGATTTTTTATCAACATCCATTATTATAACAGGAGTATGTTTCTTTCCTCAAGCTAATATTAACCTCAAGTCAATATAACATAATATGAAATTATGAAAATACAATTTTTCACATGATGCATCCATGCATTGTTTTCTTTTTGGTAACCGGGGTGCCAATCTTCATGGCTACCCGATTTCTCTCTTTACCATTTTCACAACTATGTTGGAGCACTGGAAGATTCTCCTTCGATAATGGGAAGTCCAATGCATTCCCTCTTCCATAGAACATGCATTTCCTCAATGAATTTAACCAATGTGTTGCTTATGAGCACTTTTTTTTATAATCATTCATGATTAATCAATGCATTCATGAAACATTTATTCTTGAATATTTTTTTTTATGCAAGGATGTTAACCATCCCTAAATTCCATAGGTTCTTTCCTTTATCGTTCAAGTTTTGTTTTCTTGAATCTTACCTTGATTGTGTATTATTGAAAAACAACAATCAACCAACATTAAAATTACATTATTAAAATATAAAATATTTCAGAAGGGATCCTTACCCAATCCCTTTCAAATCTTATGCCACATTGACATGAAAACTTTATACATGCCTTGGCTACAAGCAATCATTCTGACATTACCTCATTAATTTGATGCTTCTTAGGGACTCATAAGGTTCCTTCATTAATATTTCAAAAACAACCTTCTTGTATTTATCCTCTGCTTGAGTTTGTCCACCATTGGCACCTATCTTCCCCAATAGCTTCAATCTTTTTCCTACACATAACATGCATAATCACATTCAAAATTATATCAGTTGTCATGTTAAATGAAAATGCATGTACCATAGAGTTTTCTAAATTATCAAACATTTATCAGATATGCCCCAACATATCTATATGCACTCTATCACACTGTCCTCAATGTTTTCATGAGTGTAAACACAACAATATTTCAACTGTTTTGTTGTTACACAACCATCAACATTTTTAATCTTGAATAATTTACACAACATCCCATCCATTTTCGCATTCTAGGGAAATACAATTAAATAACTAGAAAGGATTCAAGGGATTCTCCCCTTTTCAACTCCTCTGTACATTCTGGATTTTGCAGCATAGTTGAGCCATTTTCCACGACCTATATTCCATGCACAACATGGATTTAACTAAATCATTCATTCAAACATCCTCATTGATTTATTTGTTTTCACAACTGTTCTTTTGAAGCAATACAACTCTACTAAACACATTAGATATTGAGAGCGATGTTCCCCCTTTCTCCACATTATTTGTTTATGTTGCCCTATTCCTAGGCCTACTTGCTCCATTTATTTAGCAGTCTCAGTCAAGTCTGTCTTGAATTTTCCTCATTCAGAGATTCCTCCTCCCTTGAATGCAACAACACACCAAATCATCAAAGTTAGCTTACAATTTAAATTTAGAAAAATTGCATTCTCATCATTAGTCACTATATCGAAATTCAAAACACCTAAAATTTCATTTGCACATATTCCACACATGCATTATCCTGAAAATATAGTCCAAGATTTTTATACAATTAGGATTTTATATCCCACTTCCTAATTTCCAACAATTATTAATTCTTTGGCTCTGTACTCCTGACAAAGTATTTATACAATCCACCCACATGGAACTTATTCATCATGCAATTTTTTTTTGCATGTCCATCATCACCTGAAATGGTATCAACCCATGAGTTACCATCAACTTTACCATTTCAGTTGTTTACCCAATATTCCATATGAAATATAAGCATGCATATATTCAACCACACATTAAAACATATTCATTTATTCTATCAGCTTTGTTGGCTTTATATCTACTCTTCTATTGGTCTAGGAGATTCTTTATGGTTTATTCTGGTTCTTCCCTACCATCCTATAGTGAACTTGGTTCAGATTTGGTAAGCATCCCATGCATTATGGGTGGCTGCAATACTCACGTTTGCAACCTGAGACTGAGCGATATCTATGGTTGTGCGCCATGAAATTTATTCATTCAATCTAACATCTAGTTATAACATTCATTCTATGAATCCATGTGGAATACCAGATCTACTAATCATACATAAATATGCATGCTCATTCATCTAACATTCATCAACTAATCATCCATAAAGATGCATTCATTCATTCACACAACACAGGTTTTACCATGGTTCACCCCCTCCTGAGCTACGTCCACAAAGATTTGGCTCTAAATATTTTATTATGGTTCAAAAATATATCACACCGCACATGTTTACATTCTTGGATATCACTCTCCTCAACATGCTCCTCGATCCATGCGAGGCTGACTAGATTGCACTAGGATCCTTAGCCTATGATCTAACCCTCAAGATCGAGTCACTCACACCTTCCTTAGCTCACCCTCTTAATTACACACACAGTTCTTACAATTGTGTTCCTCTATGTCGGGACTCTCTTCTTTCTTTGTCTCTATATTCTGTCGCCCAAGTACTACTTATTTATATCCTTGTTTCACCAGCGATTACAATACATTACAAAAAACCTAACCCTAACGTCGTTAGGTATTCCTTTCATGTGCTCTTTGCATGCTTCTCTTACACGTGCTACTTTTCCTTCCAACTGTATTTTTCCTCTTGCATGCTTCTCCTCCAAAAATAACCTTTCTTTCTGACTAGGTCTGCATCCAACAGGCCCCCAACACTGACATGTGGCTCGTCCCAAGCCACCTAAAACTTGTGCACTTCTTCGATATCTCCTGCGAGGGCCTGGAACTTATATGTGAGTTCCTTTGCTTGTGTTTGACCCTACACAGTCTTCTCCCTGAGTGCGTCCAATACCTACACGACAATCTTGTCATTGATCATCTCTGCACACTATACCTGAGTTTGTGCCATGTTCTTATTTACGTCTTCCGCCTGTGCAATGACCTTTGTTGCCCGCACTTGGAGTGGTTCCATTTGATCTTGGCGCTCCTTTTTCTGTGTCTACGCGACTATGAGTTATTCCTGGAGTTTCTTCATATCCTACACTCCTTTGACGTGCTCAGTGATCAACATTGTCTTCTACCTCTACTTGAGGTCCTGGATAGTTGCGCTTATCCTTTCTTCTTACTGGTCCCACTATTGGACCTGTTGATCCTCTTCCAGCTTCATCCATAGTTGTTCTTCTTTCTCGAACAAGTTGGCCGCTACGCGAACTTGTCGCTCCATATCCTCTATCTACGTCGTTTCTTCCTTCTTCCTTTCTCCTTCACCTCTGGAAGAGTGGTAGGTATGAGTTGTTCCCAGAGGTGCTCAATATCCTTCATGTATTGATCGATTGTCTACAAAATCTGATCAATCTTTTGTATCACCATGAGCTCTATTGTCTGCTCGTTCTTTGATATTTTCTCATAGGCTACAGCCAATCCCTACTCCAGCCTATCCACATGGTCTTTCTCATATTTTGTCTCGAGCTTGACCTGGTTGAGCACCAATTCCAACTCCTCTCGACTGTCTTTTGTCTGCTGCAACTCTGTTGCATCTGTGCGCGTGCGACTGTACCTCATGCGCAATGCTAACTTGTAGTTTATACAAGGCCTTGGTTGGTATGCACGTCATTACCAACTGTATTTTGGATAAATCCTTCAAGGGTGTCTGACCCATGATTTCATCCATGTGTAGCATGATGTGTGTGATGTGAAATGTTGAGCTCGACTATGCTATTCTCTAGATCCTGTCCTACTCGCTTGATCCAACCTCGACTCCTGTCTGTGATGTTGGTGGGACTGTTTCTATGCCTCTGCCGACCCTTTGTGTTTCTGTGAGCTGCTGGAGGAGCTACCTCATGTATTCCAACTCCTTCTAAATCCTGTCCCTTTGGCGTCGAGCCTCGTCAAAATCTTCCATTGTTCGATCCTGGACCGTCTGGGCCACGAGGTCCTCGTCATCCTCGATGATCATGTATTCTAGTGGCATTTTGTGTGCCTTAGTTTTATTGTGCGGTGCCCCCATTTGTATGCATGGCCTCTTGGTTTGGCCTTGCTCCTGTTGAGTAGCACTTGATGTGGTCCTCTGTGCTATCTCATTCTATTTCTCCTGTTCCTATGGTGCCTGGGTGTCGTTATTCTTTCCCACCTGAGTTCCTTTGTTGGACACACCCCCTTTCTTCTGTTGTACCTTGTTCTGACTGATACTTGGCTTCTTGGGAACCATTTTGTCTTCTATAGGTGTTTGTTCCTGCCCTGCCTCTTGCTCCTTGTCTGTGGGCATCTCTTGATTCAGGACTGGAATCCTCCAGTCATTGTCCCAATCCTTGATGAACATTTCTATGTCCTCTTCCATGATGCAATAGTGCAGTTGTATCCATTGGTTGTCAATATACTTCCGTTCTTGGATCCACATTRTATGCMTGGTTGCTTTGAAGTTGGAAATGCCCTGATACTGTGCGACCACTTCGGGTGTAATCCGCCAAGTATTGGCGATGATTTCCTACAATTCATTGTAATATCCTTTGAACATGCCTGCATTCACATTTTTGTTCTTGGGGTATTGGGTGCTCCCCAGTGATAAGTATCGCGTTGCGTGGAAAGGAATGGATCTCATGGAAAAGAATGGATATTTAGGCTCCTTCCATTCGACCAAGGTGATCAGGATGAGTAGCCATGAATAGTGAAATTCTGTCCCCAGGTCCTATGCATCCTTGTAGTCATCAAGAAACAGATTCAACAAGTATGGGGCCCAACTGAGTGTGGTGCCCTCCGCACACTATGCTGCAACTGTGACAACCCCAGCAGGGACTTCCTCCTTGCAAGATTTCCTTAGTAACTTGCATGCCATGATTTTTGTGTCCATCCTTGTCGTGACGTCACTAATATGCTTGATTATGATTTTGCGCGACCCTATTTTTGTACCATACTTCTTCTTCATTTCCTCAACTAGTTCCTTCTCCTTCATCTTGTCATTAATGAATTACATGGGTGTCTCCCCCCATGTCAGTAGCCCTATGATGTATGCAATGAGCTCCACGTCTATCGAGACGAACGGTTCCAACCACAAGTATCCTTCTTTGGTTACTTCCATCAACTGCTTGATGCAGTTGTTTGTGTCTCAGCCCCTCCCAAAGTGCAGGATGTCCAACAGGCCTAAAATCCTAGTTTTGGCCAGTCTGACTCCCCAATGCTTGGTTGGTTAATTAGTTCGCCAAAGGATCCTATACCCAAATTTTCCAAGTAAACCTTCTTCAAAAACTCTGTAAACTTGTCTGTGTCCATCACATCATGGTCTGAGTACCGTAATTTCTCCATGTGTCCTAACAGGTTACTCGTGATGCGCACACCATACGGAATACATGGCAATAATATGGCTGCAGCAGCCTGCTTACCCGATGATCATGCTATTGGATTTTTTCCCTTGCGATGTGGTGGTTGACTCGAGGTTCCAACCTCCATTGTTCTCTCATATGCATACTCCTCTGCTTCGTTGATGACATCTTCCATTGTGCCCTCCTATGGTTGTTCTAGTGTGGTTGTGTGTGACCTTTCTAACATGACCAATTCTTCTTGGTTAAAGACCGTCCCATTGACTCTCGGGGCTTCTTCAGTGTTTTCGGGGTGAAAATGATTTTCTACGTTCTCGTCCTATTGGCCCTGTCCCCCTTCTGGAATCTCAATGTCCATGCCCACTGTTGCTATCTGTTGGGTTTCCTCCACTATTGGTGTGGGGCTTCCTAGTGTCATATCGGGCGACGCGATTTTTTTTACATTGACGACTTCTGGAGGCTGAGGTGGTTGTTGTTCGCTTCCATGTGGCTACTATGGTACTCTGACATTTCTTCGAGGTCGTCTACAAGTCTGGCTAAACTATCCTAGTTTGGGTGGTGCCATAGTGGTAGAGGTATTCTCCATCGAGCTTATTTGGCTCTGTAATCCTCTGCAAATTCACTCTCTTCTCTGTGTATTCTATTTCTCTGTGCTCTTCCTAATTTCACAATAACCTTTCCAATTCCTGCAAGCTTACCTTAGGAATTATATGAAATCAGGTGAGTCATCATCCTTGCTTAATTTGCATCCAGTAACCATAGGTGTAACTACAAGTTTGGAGTCTTCCATTTGAAATCTTTTTAGATTTTCTCTTAGATATTTTTCTTGAGAAATGAACATCCCTTCAGACCTTTGAGTAATTTGCAGACCAAGAAAAAATGAGAATTCTCCTATCATGGACATTTCAAACTCTGATTCCATAGAAGAAGCAAACCATTATACTAATAGATCCTTATTACATCCAAAGATGATGTCATCTACATAGACCAATACGATGAGAAAATTATTATCCTCTGTTTTAATATACAGATTATTGTCAATTGTTTCTCTCTTGAACCCTTTGTCTTTGAGATACATATCCAGTCTGTGATACCAGGCTCGAGGGGCTTGTTTTAACCCATATAAAGCTTTCTTCAATTTTCATACTAAGTCAGGGTTATCAGATAGTTTGAAACCCTTTGGTTGTTCCATATAAACTTCTTCACTTAAATCTCCATTTAGAAAAGCTGACTTGACATCCATTTGATAAACTTTAAACCTTTTATGACAAGCATAAGCAAGAAACATTCTGATAGCTTCTAATCTTGCTACGATTGCAAATGTTTCATCATAATCCAGTCCTTCTATCTGAGAATATCCTTTACAAACTAACCTTGATTTGTTCCTGACAACTTGTCCTTTCTCATTCAACTTATTCTTAAAGATCAATTTGGAGCCAATGACATTTTTACCTTCAGGTCCATGAACCATCTCCCATGTATTGGTTTTCTCAATTTGACCAAGTTCATCATTCATTTCTTTAATCCAATGGTCATCTTTGTTGTCTTCATTGAAATTCTTGGGTTCCATCATGTATATGAAATCTATATGAGATTGTTCGGCGGTTTTGATTAGCTTTCTCCTCGTTTGTACACCTTTGTCTTTTTCTCCAATTATCTGACTTGCAGGATGATTCTTTTGAATGATTCTGGAGGAGGAATTTGAAGTCGACTGCTGATTTGAGTCTGTTTGAGTGTCCGAGTCTTCATATGATTCAGAGTCTTCATTTTATGATTCTTGGACCTGTTCATCTTCAGCTTTAGCTGTGTCTTCTGTAGAAGACTCATTCCTGTACATCTCTCTTGTTGGGATTCCTTCATCAACTTTTACATCAATACAGTCAACCATTTTATGCAGCCTTTTATTATAGCATTTGTATCCTTTAATGTTTGTAGCATACCCCAAGAAGATACATTCATCAGACCTGTCATCATATTTTCCAAGGTTCTCATCATTATTCTTTATGTAGCATTTACTCCCAAAGACTTTGAAGTGCTTAATTGAGGCAGGTCTCCCAAACCAGAGTTCATAAGGTGTCTTGTCACTTTTTGGTATGAGGTGGGATTTGTTAAGAACATGGACTGCTGTGTGTATTGCTTATACCTAGTAGCTTTGACCAATGTTCTTCTCATTCATCATTGACTTGGCCATTTCCTGCACTGTTCTGTTTTACCTCTCAGCTACTCCATTTTGTTGTGGAGTTCTTGGGATTGTGTTTTCTCTCTTGATCCCATGTTTGTCACAGAATTCCTTGAAGTCACTTGACATAAACTCTCTTCCTCGGTCTGATCTTACTACCTTTAACCTCTTGCCTGTTTGAGTCTAAGTTAAAGACTTAAATATTTTAAACTTCTCAAATGCTTTAGCTTTTTCTTTGAGAAAGGCAACCCAAGTAAGTCTGGAGTAATCATCAATAATCAGCATGGAAGTAGTTTTCTTTCCTGTTCTTCCTGTCTTGATGGTCCATAAATCCATATGAACTAATAAGAGTGGTTTCTCACGGTAGAGTAAAGCTCTTTTGGACAAAAGTAATCTGTTTAGCTTTCCTACTTAGTAGGGTTTACATTGAATCTTAGGGATTTGATATTCTTGGAATCTTTTCGCACTTGAGATTTGAGTTTGATTAAGTAGTCAAAGTTTAGATTTCCAAGTCTCTATGCCATAACCATATTTCATCATTTTTTTCTTAGATGACTTCTTCTCTATTTTCTTCGGCACATATACATTATTTTTCACGTCCTTATGCCTTTAGCCCCGCCACTTGTCCTGATTTTGCGGACTTTATCCTTAGATGACATTCTTCTCTATTTTCTTTCAGCACATATACATTATTTTCTGTCCTTATGCCTTTGGCCACCACTTGTCCCGAGTTTACAGACTTTATCTTACAGTCCTTGGACGTGAAAACCACTTCACATCCTCTGTCACACATTTGACTTACACTGAGCATATTATGTTTCAGCCCATCTACAAGTAGAACATCTTGGGCTCTTCCTTTTCCATTACTTAAACTCACCATCCCTTTATCTTTTATTTTACCTGGAGCATCATTTCCAAAGGTTACGTTTCCTGATTTTCTTTCACTTAGGGATAGAAATGTACCTTTGTCTCCCATCATGTGTTTGGAGCATCCATTGTCTATATACCAAGGGTTCATTTTTCTTTGGGATGACAACACTAATCCACACTTGTCACTTTCTTTCTTCTTCTAAAACTTGAAATTTTCAGCAGGGGAATTCAAATATGTTTCATAGTTCTTTAGTCGATAGTCAACATATTTATGTCGATAGTTATGACAGATGTAGCATTCAAACTCATTGTTCAATAGGTCAAAATTATTGTTGCATCGTTGTCTACTCATTGACTGTTGATTATTTCTTGACCTCCTTAGTTGCATGTCCCTAGACTTAATTTGACAATTTTCAATGTGTGAAGGTTTGTTATTTGGTTGCATCATTCTCTGTTGTGGAAAGTATTTATTCCTTTGAAATCTTAATTTATCATGTCTAAGTCTTAAGGAACAATTTACAGCTTTGTGACAAAAGTTAGAACAGTAGAAACAATAGACATAGAAAAAATCTTTGTACCTGGAAAAATGGTTGTCTTCTTTGAGAAAATCGATTTCTTCCATGCCGATAACATCTTTCAATAGGGAGCGCACTATTTCTTTGTTCTACAGATTCATTCCTGGCACCTTTTTCCTTTGTTTCTGCATGTTTTTTGTTGTCGCTGGTTGTACATTTGACAAACTTGATGGGTTCTTTGTCTCTTGTCTTGCCACTACTTGATCCCTCTTCATAACCCAAATCAGTTTTTAGCTTTGGATTTCTTTGCTGATTCAAAATGCTGGGTAATCCTTCTGAGGCTCCGATACTTGACATATTCTGATTATACAAGGCTTGAAACTTCTCCATCTCTTTCCTAGTTTTCACTACTTATTGTTCTAATGCTTCACATCTTGCCTTCTTTTTTGATAACTGTCGTTTCAGAATGTCTTCGATTTTCTTTGCCTCTTCCAATTCTACTTTTAGTAGGACAAGGACTTCATCAGGTTCTTTACTGTATTTCTCGAACTGTATCAACAATTGTCTTTGCCTTCTGTTCTATATTCTTAGTCTTCCAATCTCTTCCAGTGCACTGATCAGTTCTCCTTCCATGTCAACCACAACTTCTTTTTCATTAACATCACTCCCCGTGTTGTTATTATCATAGTCCTCTTTGTCCATAAGTATGAAGTCATTTAGTTTATCTTCAATAGATGAATCATTGTCTTCATCATTTGAAGGATCATCATCATTGTTTATGCAAAGAATTTTCTTCTTAAGGTTATTCTCTTTAAAGAAATATTTGTGTTTGTACTTCTCCTCATCATCACATGTCTGATCCTTTCCTTTGTGGGGACATTTATTTGCAAAATGACCTATCCTACCACAGTTGAAGCATTTGAAAGGAAATTTACCTTTGTATTTTCATGATCCCTTCTTCAGTCTCTTCACAAATTTTTCTTCAATTTCATCGGGCTTAGACTCCTCATTCTTGTCTACCTTAAATGATGCTTCTCTGGAGGTGGGTTTATCTTTAACTATTCTCATTTCATATGCAGTCAATGTTCCTAGAAGTTGATCAAGCTCCAATGTTTTTAGATCATTTAGTTATTCTATAGCAAATACCTTCAGATTGAACCTATCTGGGTGAGATCTCAAGATTTGCTGAACTAAAAAAGGTTCCTCAATTGTTTCACCAAGTGCTTTCATTGAATTTACCATTTCTTCTACTCTCAGAAAGTATTTTCCAACAGTTTCATCTTCTTTCATCTTCAGCTGTTCAAACTGCATTCTATAGGTTTGAAGGTTGGCATCGTTTACCTTCTCATTACCCTCATAGTTGTTAATGAGTTTGCCCCACATTTCTTTGGCAGTTCCTAGATGCATAACTTTTACGAATTCTGCTTCTGCAAGCCCACTCAAGATAGCATTCATAGCCTTAGCATTGAAGCTAAATTATAGTTTGTCATCCTTATTAGCTAGTACAACTGGCTTTACA
>SNQJ01S0005326.1:18583-40320 GCA_010110895.2 Picea sitchensis
AGAATGGGAGAAGTCTAAACATTTATTATTATTATTATTATTATTATTTTTGGTAGTTATTACTAGAATTCAATTTTAGAATAATTGTTGGAATTGCAATTTTCATTACCTAATTTGCATTTTTTATTGCAAAAATAGATTCATTGCCCTCAAAAACCTCTATTACACTTGAATTGTGCAATCTCAACAATTAGTATATATGATTCCAACAATTCTTCTAAAATTTTAACGAGATTTTAAACAAAAATTATTGAAAAAAAAACCCAAAAAATCTAAATCAAAAAATGTTTAGACTATCCAAATAAAAATATTTCATATATTTTATGTCATATAAAATAACTCGTCACCTACACCTACCTTAAACATATGTTTCTATAATATAATATAATATAATGAATAATGTTAATTATTAATATACATGTGTTTTTCACATCTGATTTTGAATATAGTTCTTCTTCCATCCATCTATCCTCTTCTTCTTCTTCTTCTTTTTTTTTTTTTCCATTTCATATCTTCCTTTTATTGCATCTGGATGGTGTTAGGTGCAAGAAATCAGGGATGGTGTTAGGTGCAAGAAATTAAAAATATTGTTATGTGAATTTATTTGTTATATTCGAGATTGAATGTTGCGGTCAAAGTATAATCATACTTTATGTTAAGCATTTGAATGTATTTGAACCAATTATTATAAATTCATGAGTGATTGCCTCAACAAGGATTATGGAAGCTACATTATTGTACCAATTCATCAGCGAGTGATTGCCTGACCAAGGATTATGGAAGTTGCACTATTGTACCAATTCATTAGTCCTTCTTTGCCTGAGCAAGGATTATGGAAGCTACACTATTGTACCGTACTTTTTGGAAGGATATGAGTGGTTAAGGCAATTCTCGCCATAATACTTCTCTACTATTCTAGNATGGAAGTTGCACTATTGTACCAATTCATTAGTCCTTCTTTGCCTGAGCAAGGATTATGGAAGCTACACTATTGTACCGTACTTTTTGGAAGGATATGAGTGGTTAAGGCAATTCTCGCCATAATACTTCTCTACTATTCTAGAGGGTAGGTGTCAGGAAATATGTTGTTTGGTGATTTTTCAAGGTTGAATATTGGTGGTATAGTCATACACCGTGTTAGGTATTTCTTATGTGAGCCAATTATTATCCAAATTCATCATTGATATGTGGGTGTCAAATGTAGGAAATAAGAATGTTGTAAGAATGTTGTGTGGTGATTTTTCTAGGTCAAGATTGAATATTAGGAAATAAGAGATTTTTCTAGGTCAAGGTTGAATGTTGGTGGTATAGTCATATCTTATGTTAAGGTATTTCTTATTTGAGTCAATTATTGTCCACATTAATAATTGAGGGTAACGAATTATGGTGGTATAATCAGTATTTTTTATTTGAGTTAATTATTGTCCACATTAATAGTTGAGGGTAATAAATTGTGGAGGCTGCATTGTTGTACCATATTTTTTTGGAAGGATGTGAATGGATAAGGTAATTATTGTCATAATATTATCTTGACAAGAGAAGGATTTATTGAGATAATATATTGATAACAAAAGGAGATTTTTTGAGTCTCCGAAGGGAATTTTTTAGTCTAAGTTATATAATGGTGGATACAAGATGTTTACGGAGATGTCTAAGAGTTAATAGTAAGGTTGTAGTGATAAATAGAATTTTATGAGTATTCCTCTGTTGTTGTTGTTTTGTAATGTATTTTTTGGAGAAATTTATTGTCTACTTTTCCTCATTTCGAGAATGATACCTAAGGTAAACCATATATTTTAGGGCTTGATCGTTAACAATCAACTCATGAAGAAAACAAGCATGTTAGACAATAGGATTTAAATTTGAGTGAGGGACAATAACATCTTTCCTTTCAAGCACTCAAGTTACATCCAATTAAAAGCTTAAGGGTTGTACTTATTTTCAATATTCACAACTAAAAAATGTACTCCTACCTATTAAGTTTATATGAACAATTTTTAATAATAAATAAATACTCTCATATCTTATTGAATGTTTATTAGTACCTACCAAAGCAAGTACTATAGTAATTGGTTAGGTGTGAAACTTCATTAACTAGCCCAAGACATCTTAATGCTAATAAAAAAAGAAGTATTGTTTGGATTTGTTTTTTGAAACAACTTATTTTTTATTTTTGAAATTTCAAATATGGAATTTTTTATTGGTTCAGAGGTCTGCATGGGACTTAATTACCCCTAGCGTAGGGAAATTTGTTTTCCATATTTGTCAGTATTTTAAAATATTTTAAAAATATTGATCTCCCATTGTCCCAGTTCACTGCATTTGCCTCATCCCCATTAATGCATTGACAACATTATTAATTAGAGTTCATAACTACCTTTGGCATTGCTTGCAAAGATCTGCAAAAGCTTCCATCTAGATTTCTATCTGTCATGCCCCTACTCCTCCTCTACATTGAACATGCATGCAGACATGGGGCAATCATTGATTCATAAGGTTCTCTAGTGCCACCACAATAGAATAGGGTATCTTCTTTCTTCAACCAAGGTGTAGTCCCCAGGGCTTCCCCATGACACATTTCTAGTGCCATTGATATCATGCTTGCCACTTATTGAGCACTAAATATCACTCTCCCACAAGCTCAAAAAATTTATGGCTAGATAAGATTTCAAGTCGCTCACTATTCATATAGCTTCTTCATGCTAGTCAGAAATTCAGGGGCAGTGGGAACTAGTTCATAGAGCCTCAATTAGCTCAATGCGGTCTTATGAAGGCAACGTAGGTAAGGCCACACCACTCTTGGGAGTCTTGTTTCAATGGATCTCACTCAAAGAAAGACAAGTGACTCGAGTGAGCAACCTCTGGACAATATTGATCTCAATCAATAAGCATGGTCAAACATACATACCAACACTACTACCATGCTCTTCCATGCACATTGCTCCATAATATATCTATCCCCCCTAAAAGATACAAGAACTGCAAAGGCACATACAATACATACTATACTCTGAATTGGCTACATGCTCTTCTCATTGTACATAGTTATGGAAATATAACCAAACGTAACAGGGAAAATGGGAAAAATAATTGAAAGATTTTGAAGTGCAAGTCCTGTCATTGTGGGTATGGGCCCTGAGTTCACTACAACTATCATCTTGCACTCAAACTATCAAAAACAAATTATATTAGTGAGAACACCGTCTTACTCTATGCTCGATTAACAAATGCAACTCCGTGCTCTATTAACAAAATCTATGGAAATATCCAAAACGAGTACAATCTCTATCTTTGGAATAAACTTTGATATTGTCAATTGACTATTCTTCCATGTATTGCTGATTTTGTGGGTGATTTACTTACGTGGAACCCATGTTTTTACCTGGTTCAAATCCAAATTCAGTTGTTTCTATCTCCTAAATACTTTCTTGGTGAAGCGGAAACATAAAGATAAAGAAAAAGAGAATGAAGGCATCACATATCATGTTCCATTCAAATGTCATGATGAATAATATCTCTATTTGTTGGAATATGAAACAGTCTGACATAGTTATTGGGTGTACGATTAAAGTGCTCTATTCATCACAGAGGAAATGCATGTAAATGTACACCATAGTAGCCACCACAAGGTTGCTACTCTAAATTGGGGCTAATTGCTAATCTAAATCGGGGAAAGGCCAAGATGCTTCCCCCTTGTCCCTAATTTTTTAACACAATTTTTTTTTATAGGTATGATAATTGCATTAAAAATATATAGGTATGATAATCAATATGTATGTTCTTTGATGACTTATAATATGGCATGAAGTTTGAATAAGAAATAAAACTTAGACCAAAAATCATTCCATCTAAACAAATAAAATACTACACAAATGTTGTAGCAAGCATTCCAATAATTACATCATCCACAACCTTTTTGAAAATGGCATTGTCCTGAAGATTAAGAGTGGCATGAGCATGATGCTTTGGATGGTCTAATTCTTCAAGAGGACCTTTGAGATTTTTGCTATCTTTCTACCACAAGAACATTTCCATAGCATGGAGAATATCTAATATTATACATCATAATGGGAATATTGCACCTTACAATGCACATCACTTGTAGGATGCCCCCTGGATAACATATTGGTAGTTAGTTTTTTCCTGATCTGTTGATACTTGGTATGGTGGGAATTCATTTGGTCACCAATTCGAGCTGAGAATGATTTCTAGTTGACTCTAGGAATAGGGACATGAGAGACACATATAGTCTTCTATGCAGTGATGGATTTTGAAAACTACATTATCTTCAACTTCTACTTATTTTTATTTGCATAGAGGCCTATAAGGGTCTAGAAGTGGAGAAATAGCCAATGAGGTTATATACTCTTCGAAGAAATGCAAACCCTGGGTACAGAAGGCACCATGGTTCGAGACTATATTGATATCATGCCGCTACACTCATTTTTATTTTCCATTTCTGCATTTAGAAATTAACCATTATAATTAATTCAACCTGCCATTCCTAATAAACAAAAAAAAAAAAATATATAATTCCCAATAAAAAAAAAGTTTACTAACGACAATGATGGAATATTCATGAATGTGATTTCTTAAAATCAAACCTATAAAAATCCCTCGATCCTTCAATGGTCACTAGGTTGTAAGTTTTAAACCCATGAAGTAAAACTATGCATACAGATTCTTAAGCAAAATTTAAATTAATCAATGGCTCATACACATAGTACATAACAATTTATGTTGGAAACCCTTAACTAGGAGAAAATCAACCTTCCCTGGTGATGCACCTCTCAACTCTTCATTGTCTTAACTTCAACATTCACAATACAACAACAACAACAACAACAACAACAATAATAATAATCTAATTTTAAGGTCAGGCTAATCCAGACACCAAATTGGTGTATGAGACCCCCTTGTTTGTGGGACAAGGGACCCCAAATATTTTAGGTATTCCACAACTTCCAAAACCCTAATTCGTTAACCCAAATTAGATTATAACCCTAATCCCTTAATCCAAGATTAAATTAGAAAATTGTTTAAAATAGTGAAAATTGCCCAAAAAAAGTTTTCTGGGGTGTTGCCTTGAACTCCGTCAGCTTAAGGCCTTTCCCTTTACCGAGAAGGGGGCCAAGGCCTAGCCCCCCTGGGACCCCCCCAAGTATGCCTGACGCGCGTACACCACTACTGGTGAAGGGGATTGTCAAAATCCAACGCACCCCCACACTACATGCAAAGAATATAACACATACCCAACATAGGCAATATACATTTGTAAGTTTTTTAAAGACACCAACCTCATTGGAATTTTCAAAGTGAGTTCCTACACCATCCCAACTCACTACTTCGTCCTAAAATGGATGTCTTTCAAAATCACTTGTGGGAATTGAGCACCTCCTTGCATCATCGACATAATAGAAGAAATGAAGAATGTGTGTGAGACACAAGTGAACTCATAATAATAGTTAGACCTTTGTCATTGTGCCAAAAATCTAGCAATGAATGACCCATCATGACATTTGAAAGGCCGCATGGAAGTTGATACACTGTTTGGGAGTGTGACTATGTAGTATGGTAGGCTTGGGAAGAGCAACTAAGTACATTAAGTCCTATGGAGTTATAATCCATGTTTTTCATTTAGATACACAATTCACAAACAATTTATAATCTCTAGAGTTATTATATGTATTTTTCCATTTAGTAAAGTAATTGATCTGTAAACTTCCATGGATATTCCACTGGAATAGTTTTTTTTTCCCAATGAAATCCTCGCGGAAAACCCTCTGATTACTTCCCTATGATCCATGGATGGTAAACGGGGTAAACCACCAACCCTGTTAATGGAGCCTAACCCCGAGAGGATTAAGAGAATCGAGCACATTTCCTCCCCAATTCATCGGGGGAGAGATCTCTCGTATGGCTCATGACCAATTGAGCTAACCCTCGTGGCTATATTCCACTGGAATAATTTGTCACAATAGATATTACAATATTCTAAAATATTTTATTAGGCAATTGATTACCTTAGATCTCATATTTATTATTACTAGCTCAATTCTCAGATTTATGAAAATAATTGAAATCCAAAAATGAAAGAACAAGCAAATGAACACAAGATGTATCATGGGAAACTTGAAATAGGAGAAAACCCAACTAGAAGGTGAGGCCTATGCATTGCTCTATTTTCCTCAGTTGTGAAATGCAAGTACAAAGAAAGGGACACTCACTTTGAAGTTTCCTCTGACACTATGGCCTAAATGGGTGCTGCATAATCTTCTACCTCCTTCATTATGCTCTCAAATCCCACTCCTAAATGCCCCGCTCATCTATGGAACAAGTACAATGGTAAAAGAATGGAACCCCTTGTCTTCCCAACGACCTGGTATTTAACATAACCTCATAGCCATATAGGGTTAAGGTCTTTGCATGCCTCAACCATCAATTAATGTTAGGGTTTTGGATGAAAGGGAGAAAATGTGTGGAATACACTTCCTACACTAATCCGTGAGAGAAGAACGCCCATAAATTAAATAAACATAGTTGTAATAATGTACGACATAGAAACATATAACTATTAGACAATAATTTCTTGGGGAAAATCCTTCTGGGGGGATAACCCCACACTCTAAAGAACACTCATTGTATTATTTAGTAACTAAATGGTTACAATACATTATTAGAGTCTCCATGCTCTCAACAAGAGTGTTTAGCAAATCACCTAGATCAGGTGGTAGAGAAGAGTAACGAGATGGGATGGGAATCACATCACCAACCCCCACTTCGCATCCCCGTGTTCCTCCACGACGGATCTAGACCCAACCCCTTGTCCTTTCACCATGAAGTTTAGTTGGTATTCATTTGATTTGGGCGTACGAGCATCCTCCATACCTGAGATGTTCATATGTCATGTCTGCGCTATGAGTTCTCTTTGTACTTGGCATTTAGTAGCAGTAATGGTGTTGTCCGACACCATAACTCTCATACCGCTTCTCCAATGTCTGATTTCTTTGGCCCGGTTGTTTAGTAACCCTCGTTCTTTGGATTCATTATCCATTTTCTCCAAGTCTAGAGTGCTTCCCACTCTGCCCCTCATCATCTTCCCCACTCTTTGCATTGCCTAGCACCCTGCTTTCTCCTCTCACTCCCCCGACTTCATTGGTGTATAGTCTTTCCTGCAATGTCGCACGGTGGCCATTTACATCATAGACATATTCGCAGAGGTGGTTCACTAAATTGACAAACTCAAGTCGTTGTTTCCCAGATAAATGAAGCCTATGAAGTGCATACTTTGTCGAATATCTAGGAGAAATTAGACCTTTTTGAGGCTGACATCCACATCCTTCGTTGCTTCATAGATAATGAAACAATAGACATAAAAATTGGTTCTTGGATTCCCAACCTTGAATATTATCGCGCTTATGCCACTCTGTACACCAAGATAATAGACCTCTACTAGCTCCTAAAGACTCTCATGGGAAAGGTTCTAGTTGAAAGAAATGAGACACATGAGGAAATCTTCTTACAGTTAGATGAAATACAAAGGCAACTGCAACTCAGGGATAGGAAGTTGGATAGAAGGACCAATTCCAATGCCGATGATGCTACACTGAGCTGGGAGCAATCCCAAGTAATGGAGCCTCCTCCAAAGGTTCCCCCTCGTTCACCTCTTTAGTTTTTAATGTTATTTCAAGTCTATTTTTGGTTGTATAGTCTGGGAGGTCACGAGGCTCCAGTCCTCCCTTTGAATTATATTCAGGATAATAATAGGAATAGGCTTGATAGGATCAAAGATACTTGGACATGAAGACAATCTCAAATCTTATTTTTTTTATGCTTTGGAACTATCATGGACAACATAAATTGCTCTTTTGTGGCTGGTCTAATTTCCCAAGCGACAAACCAACCACAAATTTTGTATAATTAACTCTTTTTTCATTAATAGAAGGACTCATGAAGGGATAAATTACAAAAAAAAAACAAGAGTGTTTAGCGGTGAGCTTTAGGCCTGACTATGCACTCCATGACTACACTGGCCACCCAAGCTTATACAGGCCAATAAGACAACTCTCGAGGCCTATACCATGAGGCATCTTATAATGGAGTATTCACATCCATTAAATAGGCTTCATCACGTGTAATACCATGGGACAATTAATACCATGGGCCCATAAGTTGTGAAATGTAAACCCATCATTGATTGTATCAGAGTGATTCTAACTACTTTATGACCGAGTCAAGATTAACCCAACATTCCCCCCTTTAAACTTGACTTGGGATAAACACCTACCCCCTCAAAGTTTATTAACCAGGTTTCCTGGAATACAACATGCCCCCTATCATTGTTTGAGAGGTTTTCAGAATCATTGCAACCATTTTTAATTGTCAATGTTTCGGACCAACAATTGTGGTCATCATCAAGAAGTAATGAGTTTGTGAAGAGAAATTATGTTTTTAGATTCTTATTAATATGAAAATAACCCTAAAACTTGGATAGTAATAGTTTTAAAACTGATATTAATAACATTAATAATTTAGTTGGTCATGAAAATTTAGAAACTAAAAATGTTGGCATATGTAATAAAAACTTAGAACTTAATCACAACTATTTAGAAGATGGAAACAACCTAGAATCTATTAATAAAAATTCGAATAAAAATTTAATTAATATAATTAATAAAAACTTAGATATTAGCAATGTTACCACTAATGATTATGGAGGTAATGATAACTTGAAAACCAATCTTGGTAAACCATGACTTAATATCAAGAACCATATTACCATAAATCCCCAACTCTGTAGAAATTGAGTTGCCAATTTATCCAGTCAATATATTGATGATAACATGATTAGTTTATTAAAGAAAGAGTTCAACTTTGCCATGACGCCCCATAAGATTCCAGTTAAAGAAATTTTATGCAACATTGAAAATGGAATTAAAGATATTCTAGATGATATCAAGGAAGAGATCCGATAGGACTGTTCTATTATTCTCGGGAAAGCAAAACCACTAAAGAGCAACATTATCAGACAAGAGTTCCTCTCTCTTAAGATGCTAAACAACAACAATGATATTGCGGTTCTTAAAGCTGATAAGGGTGGTGCAGTGGTCATTTTAAATAAAAATGATTATATTGAGAAAATGAATGATCACGTGAACAATAGTGGAAGTTATAAGAAGCTCAAAAGAACCCCGTTAATAGGATTTCTAAAGATGTTTACAACACGATTAAAGCTAGTAGGGAAAGGGATAACAAGAAATTGATTGTTAGTTGTCCCTCCACTCTTGGGATCTATGGCCTTCCCAAAATTCATAAGGGAGGTGCTCCCCTCAGACTGATAGTCAACACTATTGGAGGACCTACCTATTAGCTTACTAAGCACTTGGCTTGTAAACTCAAGCCTCTGGTGGGTAATATGAGTATCTTTGTTAAAGATTCTTCATTGTTTGTCAATATGACCAAGGATATTAAACTTGATATGAATGACTTTCTTGTGAGTTTTGATATAGTTTCTCTCTTCTCAAAGATTCCCATTGAAGGAGCAATGGATTTCATCAATAAGATTACGGATGAAGAAACCACCAAGTTAGTTGAGATATATCTAAAATCCACATTTTTTAGTTTTCAGAATGAAATATATGAGAAAACATATGGGGTGGGTATGGGATTGCCCCTCTCCCTAGTCATTGCTAATTTGTTTATGGAGGATCTTGAAAGCAAATCCATTGCTTCTTTACCTCTAAAACCAAAATTACAGATTATATTCATTGATGATACCTTTGTCATTTGGCCCCATCAGCGTGAAAATTTGACCACCTTAACAATTATTCAAAACACATAAAATTCACCATGGATATTGAAGTTGATGGGAGCCTTCCCTTCCTAGATGTTCATCTCCCTAAGAAACCCAATGAGTCTTTTGGGCACCAAGTTTATAGAAAAAAGACCCACACTGAGCAATACCTTCATGCAAAGTCCCATCACCTTCCTTCTAAAAAACTTGGGGTTCTCAACACTCAAGCAATTAGAGCCCTTAGAATTTTAGATGAAGATCATCTAGAAGAAGAAAAACTCCATCTCCTCAAGGACTTTAAGAATAATGGTGTTGTGCCATGAACTACAACCCTCAATCTCCAGGTTTTCATTGTGTTTTCTTTTCGGGAAAATGGAGCCCCCATTCTTTTTATATGTTTTGGAAAGAGTCTACCATCACCCTCTCTCTTTATCTCAAGCCTATTTGGGAAGTCTTACTTATTAGAAGAAAACATTGACAAAAGAGATTACTTGAAGAAATCATTTTTTGAGCAAGTCCAGGAAAATCGACAAAGTTTCCTCAAATTCCTTCGATGTACATCGAAGGAGTTAAAGGGAAATCCTCCAATGTACATCGGAGGAGTTCCCCTCTTTCCCTCTGATAACCTTTCCTATCGCACGAGTTACCATTAACCTCTCCGATGGAATTGAAGGAGTCGGTTCCAAATCCTTAGACACCCATAGAAGTAGTTTCCTCCAAGTCTGTCGATGAGATCGAAGAACTTTCCCCCAATTCTTCTGACCATAAATATCCTACCAACTTAGCATTAAACGTGAAACTCGTCGATCTCTATATTTACCAGATAGCCTGAACTTTTCATTTTCTCGCTAAGGAGTTGAGGTGAAGAGAGATCTCTCTAGACCAAGAATGAGTTGAGTCATTACATTCACACTCACAACCTATCGAGATCCTCCACGTGGCATTAAGGTTTCTAGGTATGTCTTGGTGTTTTACGCTCTTTCTTGGGTTAGATTTACCCTTTGTTTTATTTTTTTTAGCATACCTCCTTTCCTCTTTCCTTCCTCATCTCGTACTCCTCTGTAACCCAAGCCATGTATATATTATTAAAACCCAGATCTTCACTTTGTCTAGGGTTTTGGACCCCTCTGAGTCTAGCCGACACCAAGACCACTCGAGACACCCACCGTCGATCAACCCTATTGGCTTAAAAGTGCATACTAAGACCCTGATCTAAGTTTCTACTTCAAGCAAAATTACCCACGTGAAATCATATGTAGATCTAATAAGTTCGCACCACGACCTTTCGTTTTTTCAAATTTTCATCGGACCTGTTCTTGGTAACTCCTCTAATCATATCGAAGGAGTTCTTGTTAACTCCTCCAATATGATCAAAGGAGTTCTAAGAAACTTCCTCGACTGTTCATCTCTTAATCAAGACAACTAGTAGCAACTCCTCCAATCACATCGGAGGAGTTCCCGTTAACTCCTCCGATATGATCAGAGGAGTTCTAGGTAGCTTCACCGATTGCCCATATTTTGGAAGATAAAAACTCAACTCCTCCAATGTGTTATTAGAGCAGTTGGATTTAACTCCTTCGATTCACATTGGAGGAGTTGTCCACAACTTCGTTGATCAAAGCTATTTAAATCTTTTCTCAGGAGCCTTAACACTAACTTGTTCGATACACATCGAAAAACTTGTTAGCAACTCCTTCGATTTGCATTAGAGGAGTTAATCTCTAAACCTCCGAATTTTCCTTATGAGCACATTTCTCACCCATTCTTCCTCAAATTTCCACCAAATTGTTGAAACATGTATGTCATCACTTTATCATCCTCAGATGATGACTCTTTACCCAATGACAACCCCAATAAGTTTTCGGGTAGTTCAAATTCTTAATTCAATTTCATATTATGTGTAAATTTAATCTGCGCACTGAGCTCATCTTTCTTGTAGGTTGAAGTATGTCACCTCGAAAGAAGACAACAACCAAGGTACTTAGAACCGAACCCTCCGGTATTGTCCTGCAAGCGGAAGGTGAGCTAGAAATAATCATAGCTACATACAATGATACATCAGGACTTATGGAAAAGGATGGAGAGACATTGAAGTGGGGAGAAGTATACCATATGTTCAAGAAATCTAACTTATCCATTGAATTTGAAGAACCAGATGAACTCTAAGTGTTCAAAAACATTAGGAATTCATGCATTTTCATAGTAGAAGCACATCCGATGATGTTCCCATGTGCATATGTCATCACATGGATTTTGAAGAATGTCATTGTAAAAAAAAAGTATGTCTGCAATGCCAGGAAGGACCCCATAGCTTCATTCAGACCTGAATATTTGGCCAAGTGTTATCATATTGAAAAGGGAAGTAAGAAGCTGCATAATAAGCTTCTTAGTGAGTTTGAATACATGCTGAAGGACTCGTTTCCGAAATGGTACATGGTCAACAAACAATTCAAATACAGGCCCAAATGAGGATACCACACAAGCTCCATGAGAAGGCCTTACCAATACCTAGTAGCGATGTTGTGTCGATTATATGGGGAACTTGACACGTCCCAATTCTCTTTATCGTATTCCCTCGATATACTACTGTGCAGATGAATGGATATCATTCAATTAGGATCATATTCTATCCAAAAATATCACAGTGGCTATCTCTGCGGTAAAAGGGGCCAACCCAGAACATTTCCAAGCTTTCACATGTCCTCGTACCTCTTAGACATCACGTGCACAACTCATAAGTACCCTAGAATGGGGTGGGGTTGGCAGCCATCCGACCCGACAATTCATGTGTACTATAAAGTGTTCTAGGAGCACAAATATCGCACGAAATACTAGAAGATGTGCAGGCATTTTATGGGCCCTTTATACAAATTCATATTCTGGATCACTCCTCCTTGCATGACCGATAAAGATATAACAATGATAAAGAGAATTGGAAATTGGTATCTCACGGAGCACAAAACATATATAAGAGTGTATGGAACAATGAAGTCGCCTCCTCTGCTGCCCCGATTCATGCCTGGAAAGCTTATACTCTAGGAGGTCACATACCAGACCATCATACAATGGTTCAGGGGAATGTTATATAGATTGAAAAAATCACTCTGGTCACCGTTGCCCCTATATGTCGGTAATAACTTCTTCGAGAACACCAAGCAAGTCCAAGTAGAGGTAAATACCCTACTATCTTATCACTTCGGAGAAGAGTGGTACATAAGACATGACCCCAAGAATACTGTGAGAGACCACTTCAATAAGATTGGTCTACCCTGGGAATATACCACAAACATCTGGGAGGAAGAAGAAGTACACCAAAATTCCCAAACTTATGACAAAGTCATATTAAATAGGCATGACCAACCAAGAGGGAGGATCATAGATGAATAAAAGGATAGAGAAGAAGCCAAGAAGAAGGCAGATAAAGAGGAAGCTGAGCAATCACTCGACACTTCCACCTCAATACACTCAGGGTCAACAAAAGAGGTAGAGGAAGTACCAACTGAGAATAAGAGGAGGGATAAGGAGAAAGTCCTAAAATAGAAGAATGATGCATGGAAAAAGAAGTGGAAGATCGACACAGACAAGGCCAAATCCAAAGCCGAGTCATAGGAAAAATCTGTTGCAGAACGAGAGATCAAATAAAAGGAGTAAGCATCCAAGGAAGCAACAACAAGAGGGGAAACAAAACAAGTTGAAAAAGCATCCTAAAAAGAGGCTGAAGCGAAAGACAAAAGAGGGGAAACCCATCGAATGGAAACAGACATCCTGGAGACATCAACCATGGGCGAGGACAAATATATAACAAGCAATGGTTTAGGAATGGGACTATGGACACCATACCAACCGAGTGAAGTGCTTGACTTAAGAAGCTTCACATATGACAGTAAAATTGGTTTCATGCAGGAACATGTGAAGATAGTGACAACAACGGAAGGGATGCCTATATCGGTTGTCACACACGTCCCAATGATGAGATATGTGAGGGAAAACCCCATAGAAATGGATACGACCAACTCTGCATTCATGAATGCTAATGTGGATAACATTCAAAGATTGTGCCAACATAATGAGGAGAAAGAGGCAAGAATCAGTGAGCTGGAGGAAAGAATCCAAGAAGTCAGAATTGATGAACACAAACTTCAAAGTTTTAGAGTTAGTGCTGAGAAGGTCCAGAGAGAACTAGAAGAAGCCATCATAGACATGTATGCTCACCTGCACCTCTTTCAATAAACAACCACTATAATAATAGAGAAGAATAATCAAATACAAACAAAACCGACACAGTACAAAACTATCCAAGAAGGCATCGATGACATCGATAGATGGATCGTTGAAAATCCCGATGCACCTCCAGAACCATCAAAAATAGAAACAAAAATAGATTTGTTTTCACTTGACCATTGTCAACAGGTGGGGCAGAGAGATGATAAGGAGGTTACCAAATCAATGGCAATATTCTCAAGGATACACAAAGTTGCGCAAGAATTGATCAAGAGAAACCAACTATCAAGGCTAGATGAGCTCGAGAAGAATATCATGACATAAGAGCTAGTGGAAAAGGTGCATGACAACACAAGTCAAAGTAGAGAAGTGGTTGAAGCAACCACTACCATCTCCATAGACCTCATAGATCAACACTTGCTGCAATTGATAAAACTCCATACCATGATACAGGCTTATATGACAAGACTGGAGAAGGATATGAGCACCCTTGAGGACATCATGGCCATGAACAACACAACTTTGTAACTACTAACTTACATAAAAATCATATCGCTCTATAATCAAATATAAATTTGGATAGCATACATCATGGATAAAAATCGCTTGAATAGAATAAATAATATTAAAAGATGATGTCAACCCATGTTTTCATTTGTCTCTTTCCCAAAAATAATGGCCAAAAGATGTCAACCCATGTTTCCTATTTTGTCTCTTTCCCAACCAATCTCAATTTTGTCCTTATTGTACACTTTTCACTAGGAAGTAGGAAGTTGAACCACTTTTGTAACCACCTCTTCAAGATGAAGGCAAAGAGTCATCCAACGATTACTAAGAATTGTATAAGAAAGAGCAGGGGCTCATTTTGTAGTGGATTTTTCTCTTCAAACATTGTCTATTTTTGAACTATTTTGGGAACACAGTGTGAACTAAAATTGGAGAGTCTTTCTTAGAGTTTTTATGCACTATTGATGAAACTACTAATATTGAGAATCCTTTAGGGCCAATTTTCTGAAGAGGGGATACTTGTGTGTGGATATATCTATGTTGTGAATTGTTTCAAGTGAAGATGAATGTTCTTCACATGGATTGTAAGAATGCTTGTTTGCTTATAGATTAACTCTTATGCACTCTATGTTATTATGAGGTTTTAAGTGTTTCTTTGAATATCTTTAAGTCTTGAGATTACTGATTTGTTAACACATGTATTGGTATAATTTAGACTGTTCTGGTGATACATGTTTGCATGCACTTGTTTTCGGTTCTGCTCTTTTAATTAAACTATCTGTGTGGGACTTTGTGCAGAATTTGGTTTCATTTACAACTTGTCGGTTACTTTAGTGTGCTCCTAGCTAGGATATATTAGAGTAGAATAACAATAGATTAGTTTGTTTTCAATACATAGTCTTCATCTACGTCTTTGCATTGCATATTCACTCATCATCCATCCTCATTGGTAAACTGAACCGTAATCAGCCAAAAACCCAAAAAATAGTATCAATGGCAGCCGAGCCAAATTTCAGATGTGACTCCTAATCCAAATGGTGCATAGTCTAGTTGGGGTTGTGTACCAAGGAGTACCCCTTGCTTTTGTCGAGCAAATTTAGACCCATCAACAGAATTGGCATTGGACGGAGGGCCATATTTTAAGGCTTATATAAACGATTTACACAACCAAAATCAGTCTTTAGGAAATAATCCCACTCCTTCTTTGTTTCCTCGAGTTGAATTTGAACAAGAAGTTACCTACAAATACTCAAAGCCTAATTTTAGAAGTGCCTCCGGCAGTCGTGAAACACACTCTGAAACTTGGTTTCGAATACCACGAGAAGAGTTCTTTGAAACTTGTAGAATTACACGTGCTTACGAAAAAGTGCTTGGTAAGCTACCAACCGCCTTTGAGCTTCCCAGAAGGAAAACAATCCATGTGGAAAGACCTAATACACATCCCGATATTTATGTTGACTTCGTAAACGATCTTATTGAAACCGCCTTGCAAGAAGTCCAAGGACCCCTGATCTAAATTGCACATTTCCTTGTCGAACATGAGGACGATCTAGAAATCGAACACCCATAAATTGTTTTAGAACAAATAACGGGGGAAAATAGAAATGATAGAGAAGTTATCCCATGTTGGAGGGCTCAAGGTGCTCTAAATTTAGCTCGACCATTAAATGAAATGCCAAGAAAATCTAACAAAGTCCTTCCAAAATTTGATCCAGACAAACCGATGTCCCAAGAAGACCATTTAAATAATTTTTTCCTAGCCATTCATCTGCTAAATGTCCAACATGAAGACGTGGTTTGTAGGCTGTTCCCTTATACTTTTTTAGGAAGAGCGTCTACTTGGTATTTCAGCCTACCACCCAGGTCTATAACTGAGTGGGATGATTTTGAGAGGCTATTTATCAGAAAATTTGGGGAAAGGAAAACAACTACATCTCTACACAAAGAGCTAGGAGCCATTAGGATGGACACGAAAGATAAGGTAAAATATTTCAACCAAAGGTTTCTCAATGTTTTAATCAAATTCCCCCACGACGTAGCTCTTGCTCATCCCTTAGCCATTGAATATTATATGGAAGCATTAACTCCTTCCATAGGATTTTTTTTTCAAACAAGCTAACAAGAACACCTTGGCACTTAACTTTGATGAAGTTGAAACAGTGGAAAGAGAAATATCTTCCTATGAACATCACTCACATCCCAAGGAAACCAAAACGGTTGGGAGGAGACCTTTGCTGTTAACTAAACCACCCAAAAAGGAACCAAAGGATATCAACAATGTGGTTAAATTATTTAATAAGTTGTCTAATGAAGTGGTATACCTTAAAAATAATGTTGGTGAAGGATCATCAAAACCTGAAACTTTTTGCCCGTTCTTTAAGAGACAAGATAGTCCACCAAAACCACCCGAACCACCTCATATGGATTTTAACTTAGATAGCTTCAACAATGATAGTTTCTTCTCTTATCACCAACAGAACCACCCAGAATGAACTTGCCTTCAGTGGGTCAACTCCATGACCCTGGTGATAAATCAATTGTTAGATTAACAAAGCTTAAACTATGAAAACCCAACACAAGCTCCAATGACAATACTGATGAGATTCCTCCAAGATCCACCATGCCTTTTTGGGATTGGTGTCCTTAATTAGATGATGAACATATCAAATAAGTCTTTATCGAAGACACTCCATTTATCAAGGTCGTTTCCTAAAGAAATTATAATATACTCAACAAAGGTACAGTCCCTTATGATACTTCCTCCAAAGAAGACAAGATTCCACTTAGGAAAATTACTCCTCCCCTTGCTCCCCCAAAACCAAATGACACAAATCAAGGGAAAACTAATAGAAAAATAAGCAAAGCTATCCCAACCAACACAGATAAACCCAATACGCTTGCCTCAGCTGGGAATAACACCAAACTTAACATGGTACCAAACAATGACAAAACATGTGAGCCGAAATCTAGTCAAACAATAAGCAAATCCAACACACACGCCCTTGACTATAATGTGATAGAAGACATGAAGAAAATGAAAGCTAATACTTCCATGTTTGATATCTATTCTTTACCATAGAAACGTGAGCTCTTACATGATGCTTTCAATCTCGATGATGCTCAGAAAAGGATTGTTGTTGTTACTGAAAACATACTTCCAGAAAATGAGGTACATGAAATACACAAGGTAGAAACACCAACAACCATAAACGCAACAAGTATAGGCGCATACTCAAATTCTCAGGTACCACCTTTTCTGCTCACTTATGAAACCTTAATTTCAATGTGCATAATTGTCTAGTAGATTCATGTGTGTCATCCAACATAATGCCATTTTCTATCTGCCAAAAAACAAACATTGTTCCACAAATAACAAAGACTAGAATTATAGATTTAGATAGGACATATGTTAAAGTAAAGGCATAACTAAAGGTGTTACGGGGAATATCCCCCTATACTGGGTCAAAGGTAAAGGCAGAGTGCTAAGTCCCTTAAAAGACAGTGCTACTCTTAAATTACCCCAAAACCAACTAAACTAAGTGATGAGAAAGAAAGAAAGAAAAGATGATTAATGAATGCACCTTTAGTCCTTGCGGTTGGTGTTGGCCTCTTTCGCTTGTGGTTGCCTCCTAGATTACTGGTATCCTCCCAAAGCTGACCTGAAAAAGGTTAAGAATACAATGCAACAACATATGCTATCTCTACTAATCACTTTAAAAGTTTAGACATATATATAAATGCACAAATCAACAAAATCATGTAGACATAGTGTTTTGGGACAAGAATGAACTCTTTTATTCAATTTTAAGATAAAAAGGATTACAACCTTTGTCGGCAATCGCTCCACGAACCAGGTTCGGCCTCCTTTATTGTGGCTCCAAGTGCATCAATCCCACGTTAACTTCTCACAACCAACTTATTACCTAGGGAAGGAGGAAGGGTTCTATAAGGAGAAAGGGTTGAAGGAGAAGGCTAAGGCCAAAACTTAGAATAGGATGCAAATCTTGGGCTAAGAAGGGGAAGGGATTTTGGCAGAGTTTTCTTATTCTCTTGCTTGTATTTTCAAATGACACCTCAAGACCTCTTTTTATATGAGAAAAATATGGTTATTCGGTTTGGGGACGGGCAACAGGGGGTAGAATGGTCAGAAAACCCTCTATAGCCCGTAAACTCCGCCGAATTCCGTGCAATTTTATATTTTTTGCAACTTTTGGAGGTAAATGCGGGCTAAATAGCATGCAAGTCGCATATGTACACAGGATAACTAGCATGCAACATGTGTGTGTACGTGGGCTATTAGTGCAACATGGCACACAACTATCCAAAAAAAGGTTTTTTAAGAGGAAGCCTCAACAATATTTTGGAAAAGTATGTAAGTGGAAAGGCCAAAGTATTATATGCACAGATAAGGCATTTTTGGACTATAACAGATGCCCCCTAATGTGTGAGGTCATAAGAGAAATTGATGGCCGAAATACATTACAATATCTTTACACAGTGGTAAGGCACATAGTCAAGTGAGCCTGAGATGAGTGTTCATGAGCATGTCATCTACAAAAATAATGATAATCTCTCCGAGGCGGGCATACCCATGCTTGGGACAAACTAAGCATGGTTTCTAATCAAGTACACTGTAGATCTATGTCACATACAACTACTAGAAAAAATGTCCATATAAAGTGCAGCCACAAATAATACACAACAGATCTACATCTCAAGATCATTTGAAGATATACAAGTATAAAATGATACGCATCTTCGAGAAGCATCGATACCCATGGATGGAGATGAGGACTTCATTGCTAGAGAAAAAACTTCAAGATCTTCAAAGTCTCAGGTAGGAGTACAATAGGATTATAAGACTCACTATCCTGAGGTCTTCAACATGTCGTCGGGGAAAGACTAGAGGATCTCGATCATTAGGCACAAAACTTCGTTGATTTTGAATCCGAACTTGACTGGAATCTCGGGATGGATGACTCATGAAAGTCAAGAGATAAACTGCAGAATGGCCGACTCAGGTTGGATAAAACTTCCCTTGGACAAAAGAACGAAAAAATGATGTGACTCATGCAACGTAATATTGACATAAGTCTGTGATATAAGAGGCACCACAAACTCTCCATATCTTTAGAAGAGTAACGAAATGGAGGAGGACACAAATATATGTAATGAGAACAACTTCCTAAGATCATATTAGATCCCAATGCTTGGTGAAAAAAAGAAGGATGTGTTTTGTCCAAGGGCGACTATCTTCCTACCGAAAAAATAGAATGTATATCATGTCCCCTCTTTTTGGAATATTTGATTTTTTTGTCTTTTTCAAATTGTTTAACGAGCTTGAAAAAGAATAAAAGAATGCTAAGTTAAAAAGGAGGAACAAGTGTCGCGGGCAAGCAAACTAGTTCCAAGCGCATGGAACATAATGATGCTTAGTGCAAGGGGGCATGTGCAGGATAAAGACACTCGGGAAAATTCCTCCATTGGTCAATGTGTCAAATCGCAAGGGCAAAAAATGCTACAAGGCTTGCATTTAAGGAATGCTTTGAAGGTTCAGTTAATAGCAACATGAAGCCGATATTAGGCCAAAGACGCAAGGAAGAGACATGCGATGCGATTAAGTATGACAGAATAGGACTCCTTCCATACAAATTTTTATGAGCCCAAAGAAGGTAAGCTCGGTGGTTTTTCACATTTAGAGAGTCTGAAAACCACTAAAAGATGACTCCAAAGTGTTCATGTTTCATAATTAGTCTAGTCAGTACGAAAAAGGGTTAAACTCATATCGAAAGGACGTCTCTTCAGTACCATTTTAACGAGTGTGATTGAGACAAGATCATTCGGCTATCTTTTCAATTTTAAGGAGTCTGAAAAGAGCTTAACTATGGACTCACAACCTTTTCCTAAATTTAGTCTCCTTAGCCCAAAAAAAGTATAAAATATAACTTAGGAGAACTCTCCCGGTGAGACAGGTCCCTTAAGGCATACCTTTTTCCTAATAATAATCTATTGGCCAGAAAAAGGGTTAAACTTATGCTAAATAGATATTCCTTCTGAACCAATTAACGAGTGTGAAAGGAACAAGGTCGCTCGACAATATTTTCATATTTAGAGAGTCTGAAAAGAGCTTAACTATGGACTCTAGGGGGGTTCCTTTTTCGTAGATAATCTCCAAGGCTTGAAAACGAGATAAACCAAAAATAAGGAGAATGTCCCTTTTTAGAAAATTTAGTCCCTCAGGCCTAGAAAAGGGTTAAACTTATGCTCGAGAATACTCTCCTAGCGAACCGAAGCTCCTAGGGAATACCTTTATTCGTAAATTAACTGTCTGGACCAAAAAAGGAGTAAACTACCGCCGGACAAATGTGCCTTCAAATTTGAGTTTGACGAGCGTGAAGGTGTTGACACTTGAATCCATTAGGACCGAAACAACAACCTCAAGAGGATGTAAATCCCTATGCGTTTTTATAGAGGTGGTACTCCTCTTTAAGATTTTCTTGAAACTCTAAATATTTAGAATATGGGACTTTGCAGAAGTCTGTCGTGGTAATCAAATAAATATAAAATAACAAGAAATAAAATGTTTTGTTTTTCTTTTAAATAAAGTTCTTGAGAAATGACCAGGAACTGCACACTTCATACATTTAAAAGAGATAGACAAAATTTCCTCACATCCATCATAGTTAAACTAAACATTTCTGATCACATAAAAATAAAAAAGAAGATGGTCTGCATGCATAAGAGAACTTTAATAGAGTGAACATGGGCAACTCAAATAAAGATAATGATAGATCAATCTCAAATACTTTATACTCAAAAATCAGAGTTACAAAGCACAGTCAAAACTGATCCCGAAATAACTCTCATGAAATTTCTGAAAAAATATATAGTCTTTACATATTCTTTGAAATTTAAAATGCGTTTATCCTTAGGACTGGGATTGGGGCTCCCACAGACCATAAAACAAATATAAACAAGAATTAAGCTTGTAGAAGGAGGATGGTGGGTGGTAAAAGAACAACAAGACCTTGATAGAAGAAAATGAGAAGTTATCAGACTTTGGTTAAACCTTTCTAGTCAAAGAAGCAGAGTAATTGGATGAAAGAATTGATAAAAAAAGAAAGATATGATCAACATAAACTTACTATGATGGTCTCTTGTATCTTCACTTGCTTGATGCTTTCCTTTTATTGTCTTCATTAACGGTTACATGAAC
>SNQJ01S0005326.1:61654-108070 GCA_010110895.2 Picea sitchensis
AAATAGAAACATAAGAAAAGACTATCCCCGAAACACAAAATCACCAAACGAATCAATTAGGGCATGAAAGGGAAAAAGGACAGGAGAAGGTCGCAGAAGAATAAGAAGAAAACCCAGACGTGGAACCAGGAAAGGTGTCCACAGATAGTGACTCTACAGATGCAAGTGGTTCCATTGCCATGCCCAAAAAAGCAGGCAGAGGAAGGAAATCCAAAAAAGAATAAAGGGAAAAGGAAACTTTCAAAGAGGTCCTCAATGGGTCGCAGAAAACGATCAAGCAATTGATAAATGTAAGAACGACAAGAAAGCAGGCCAAGGCTCATCAAGGAATCAACACCCCCCCCCGCAAGTAAATCATGAATCTAGCCCCCTGGAACTATAGGGGGTTTCGATAGCAGAGTAAAGGAAGAAGCTCTCAAAAACTTAATCAGAATTTCAAACTCCGAGATCCTTCTGATCCAGGAAACAAATCTGGAGGAGCAAGACTTCCTCCATGCGAGTAAAGGCTTCTGGAGAAAAGGCCAGGGAATAACAGTTAGCACAAGAGGAGCCTCAGGCGAAAAGGCCAGGGGTGTTGGCCTCAAGGAGCCAACACCCCCCCGCAAGTAAATCATGAAGATAGCCTCCTAGAATTGTAGGATGTTTCGGTAGCAGAGTAAAGGAAGAAGCTCTCAAAAACTTAATCAGAATGTCAAACCCCGAGATCCTTCTAATCCAAGAAACAAATATGGAGGAGCAAGACTTCCTCCATGCGAGTAAAGCCTTTTGGAGAAAAGGCCAGGGAATAGCAGTTAGCGCAACAGTAGCCTCAGGCGATCTGGGAACCTTCTGGGACATCTCAAAATATAAACTAATCTCTTCTGAAACATGCATGCATTGGGTTTTCACCAACCTTTTACACAAAGAGATGAGCCGACTGGTAAGTATTTTCAACCTTTATGTCCCAATCTTATTCTTGGAAAAAAGAAATTGTTGGGATTCAATTAAAGCTTTCCTAAACTTAAACAAATTGGAAAATATCATTATTGGGGGGGACCTTAATGTAACCCTAGTTGTGGAAGAGAAAAAAGGTAGGTCAATTGTGAGAGACCCTGCTAGGGAATGGGTAGAGGATATTATGTTAGATTGAGATTTGGAGGATATCAAACCCTCCAGAGGAAAGTTCACATGGACAAACAAGAGAGTGGGGCCAGGACACATTTATGCTAAGCTAGACAGGTTTTTAGTTCAAATCTCTTTCCTGCTCCTTGGTTTAATCCTCTCATCTAAAATCCTTCCGCATATTGTATCCGATCACAAACCAATCCTGCTAGAGCTCTCGCAGGACATAAATCTAGGTCCTATTCCATTCAGATTCAGTCCCGCCTGGCTCCTCTATGAGGGTTTCCATGATCTTGTAGCCAAATTCTGGAATGAGAAGGTCTGCATATCCCCCTTTTATGTATGGGAAGAAAATCTTAGGAAGCTCAAAAAAGTGCTAAAAGAATGGGCTAAAACCCAAACAAGACCGCATATCAAACAACAGGAAGCACGAAAAAATCTTGAAGACCACCAGTTAGCGATGGAAGGGAAAGAGATCACTCAAGAATGCCTCGCCAAAGAGGATCAGCTCTAAAGGACAATGCACCAAGCCTGCAGAGAGGAGGAAGGGTATTGGCAGTAGAAATCAAGAAACCTCTGGTTAGAATCCGAAGACAAAAACACCACCTACTTTCACAAGCAAGCAGAAGCAAGAAAGNCCAAAGAGGATCAGCTCTAAAGGACAATGCACCAAGCCTGCAGAGAGGAGGAAGGGTATTGGCAGTAGAAATCAAGAAACCTCTGGTTAGAATCCGAAGACAAAAACACCACCTACTTTCACAAGCAAGCAGAAGCAAGAAAGAAATTCAAGGCGGTCAAAGAAATTCATGATCAGGATCAGGTTCTAATAGATTTTGAAGACATAAAAAGTGTAGCCTTCGAAACATTCAAAGCGCTCTACACGAAAACTCAATCAGACTCCCTTGATCCAAATATCTACCCGCTATCCCTAGTTCCAAACTCTATCCACAAAGCTACCAATGTAAAGCTACTAGCGCAAGTCAAGATGCAAGAAATTAAGGAGGCTCTAGAACAGATGAACCCGGATAAAGCTTCGTGTCCTGATGGCTTCACGACCAGATTCTACCAAAACTGCTAGGAAATAATAAAATTAGACCTGCTAAAAATGATTTTGAAATCTCAAAGATGCAACAAAATCGGAGGGGGAACAAATTCTTCCTTCTTAGCGTTAATTCCAAAGGAAGAGGAGCAGTAAGCTTTGGAAGGTTCTGGCCAATCTCTCTATGCAACATGGGATACAAGTTAATCACAAAAATAATAGCCAATAGGATAAAAAAAATCCTTCCTTCCATCATCCCGGAAAATCAGGGTGGGTTCATCAAAGGAAGGCAAATAGTGGATAACATCATTCTAGTTCAAGAAGTGTTGCACTCAAGCAATCAAAGGAAAGGCAAAGAAATGATTATAAAGCTTGACCTTGCAAATGCTTTTGACAGAGTTAGGCATAATTTTTTGTTTAAAGTCATGGAAAACTTCGGTTTTGCTCCAGAATTTATAAGCTGGATAAAATCCTGCATTAGATTCCCCTGGATTGCCCCCTTAGTAAATGGTCGAGCAACTAAGTTCTTTCAAGCGTCCAGGGGGCCTCAAGCAAGGCTGCCCCCTCTCCCTGCTTCTCTATGCTATACAAGCCTCTGTGCTAAGCTTTCAACTAGATTATGGCCAACAACAAAACAATCTCCTCGGTCTGAGAATTGCTTCGGGGGTGAAAAAACATTAACCATGCCCAATTCGTGGATGATACTCTACTTATGGGAGGAGCAAGTGTGCAAATTGCCAGAAAATTTAAAATAGAACTGGACACTTATAACGCGATCTCAGGAAGCGAAATAAGCTTTCCCAAAAGCAAGATCTATGGGTGGAACACCTCTCCAAGGGAAATGCTAGAGATTTCAAGAGTCCTAGGGATGGAAGGTTTCATCAATTGAGATTCCTTTAAATATCTGGGAGTGCCAATTTTCTGGACCAAACCAAAGGCATATCAGTGGCTCCCTCCAATAGACAAGTTAAAGGGCAGAATTAACTCTTGGGGAGCAAAATAGTTAAACCTTGTAGGTAAAGTGGTTCTCATAAAGGCGGTTTTAGCTAGCATCCCGATCTACCAAAGATCACTGTTGCTAGCCCCTTCCACCATGATTCAAAAAATCAACGTCCTCTTCAGACGGTTCCTGTGGGAGGGAGGAAAGCAAGATGGTAGGAAAATTCACCTCATAAGCTGGTGGGAAGTCACCAAACCAATCTCAGAAGGCAGCCTCAATCTAAGAGATATTAACACTCAAAATCTTTCTCTAGGAGCCAAGCTTCTCTGGAATCTTGTCTCGGGGAATTCCACTTGGAACAAAAAAGCAATTTGGAAGAAGTATTTCCACGGCCAGAGAACTAAATGCCTGGATCGGCCTGCAAAAACGGTTAAAGGGTCTCCAATATTCAACGTATGTCTAAAAGCATTGAGACTCTTCAAGCCCAATCTTACCTGGATACCAGGCAATGGAAAGAATATTAGCATATGGGATGACTCAGTGTTGGGCAACTCTCCACTAAGCTCGATTGAAGGAACAACTCAACTCAGAGCCTGGATGCGGTCACAAACATTAGTTAATTTGTGGGACATCTCGATTTGGAGCGACGATGAGGACAAAACCTGGATCAGATGGGAAGCCAACAACAGACCTCCAGAGTTTGATGGGGAATGAAATACTTTGATGGAATCCCTACAAGGGAAATCTCTGATAAAAGCAAGAAAAAAGGACAAGAGGGGATGGGGCTCACTATCTGGAAAATACACAAACAACAGTAGGGTATAAAAGCTTCACAGCAGTTCCCCATGTTCCACCGGATCCTACAATTTGGAAATCCATTTGGAATTCCAAGTCCATTCCAAAGATAGACATGTTCGTCTGAACCCTGGCCCATAGAAGCATATTAACTGGAGAAAATCTAAGGAGGAGAGGGTGGGAAGGCCCCTCCAGATGTCCCCTTTGCATTCAAGAAGAGGAAACATCATACCACCTACTAYTGAAATGCCCATTCACTAAAGAAGTGTGGAATCTGGTCMTGGGTCTAAAGCCGGGAACACTCGAGCTACCCCAAGAGACCAATGATTTGCTTCGAAACTGGYGATTTCTCTGYCCATTCYAGGTAGGGAAAAAATCCCAACTCAACATCYTRTGGACCACCCTACCAAAATTCATTCTCTGGAAAATTTGGTTGGAGCGTAACAACATGCTTTTCAGGGAGACCGCTTGCAGCTTTGCTCAAGTGGCAAGTAAGACAAAATCCATCTTTGGTGAAAGTGCCCCCTACTTCAGCGAAGTAAAGAATTCGAGAGGCCTCGAAGCGGAAGAGGAGAAGTGGATCAAAAGTTTAAATCTAAAGGAACAACCAAAGGAAACAAGCACAGAAACAAAGCATGAGACTTAGGAAATACTGCTGAAGGAGGAGGAATTCGGGGAGTGGAAGAGGCAAAGAAAGAAGCATTTATTGTTCTTTGACGGGGCTTCCAAAGGGAATCTCGGGGCAGCAGGAGGAGGAGGGGTCCTCTTGGCCCCAGACGGAAAATTAGAACTATCTTATGCTTGGGGGCTAAGAAAAGATTCCAACAACCGAGTAGAAGCATTTGCTCTCTAGCAAGGGTTGAACCAGGCTATCGGTAAGCAAGTCAATGATCTAGTGATCATAGGGGACTCTAGACTGATAATCCAAGCCATGATTCTCCATAACCCGGTTAAGCAGACAAAGCTCCAGCATATCCTGGAGAAAATTCACCATATGTTGAAAAGGTTGAGAGCCTTTCAATTGTTCCACATTCTTCGTAACCTAAATGAACAAGCAGATGAAGAAGCAAACATAGGCGTCACCTTAAGCAAAGGGGAAATCCAAATCAATGGAATTTCATCCCATTTGGCAATCCCGTAAGGCCCGAGAAGGAAAGGGGGGGCTATCGTCGGTTAACAGAATTCCTGAGTCTGCAAGAACGCTAGCTAACAAAGCTGAGAAGAATGGGAGTCGTAGTTTGAAGGAAAGACAAATAAGTCTAGAGACAGGACGCGCAAAGACAAGACAAGCAACATGATCGAGGGGAAAGGTAATCAATTGGGAGATGAAGGTTCAGAGAAAGACAAAGAACCGTCACGAGCATCATGGTCTGGGTAAGGTCGATCTGAGGGAATCTTTAGACTTAGGAGAAATTGTGCCCGATAGGAAAGGCATCGTGACCAAGGTTAAAATCCTAGACCCTGAAGGAAACACTCTCAATCTTGTGCAGAAAGGTGAGAGACCAAGAGGGAAACAGAAGAGGAAAACTCTCCAGCAAAGGAGGCTCGACAAGCACTGGAATTTAAGCATGACGACTAGCTCAAGGAGCACGTCGTCGATGGAGGAAAGACTCAAAACTATGGAGGAGGATATGTAGAGGATTAAAACGATTGTGCAAAATCAAGACACCACCCTTCAGGGATTTGATGTTGAGGTTGGGCGAAGGCTTGCCATGCTCGATGCAGACATCACAAAGACCAAAAACATCTTTGCTGAAGCAGTGGACCAGGTACTGCAAGAACACAAGGACTCAAAGGAGGAGTTTGAATCTCGAGTCCTCAAGCTAGAGACGCAACTAACAAAATTGACCAAAGACTGGAAAAACGAGCACGACCTACCCCAGAAGTAGGTTCCAAGGAAGTTCGGCCTGTACAGATCGCCAAGTCAAATAACTCTGCGATGTCGACATTTTGTATAGAAGCCACCACATACAGCGAATTTAAAACTTTATTTGGTTTACAAGTTTTAGGACATTGTAATGAAAACAACAAGGTCGGGTAGAGGCCCATGAAGGTGAACCAATTATAACAGCTTCAATGACTTTGTCACTGACTATTTAAATAAAGACTCATTATCAAATTTTCTCTTAAAAAAATAAAAATAAATAAATAAATAAAATTACAAACTGTTGAAATGTCCACTAAAACTTACTAAAAATCTTGATGTTTTAATTAATAATAATAATTATTTACCATACAATCTCTCATAATATATTCAAAAAGGTTAAAAAATAATAATAATATGAAATTACACCATAGAATAAAGGAAAATGTGGTTTTCCCACTATGTATTACAATTTGATTCCAATGAACTTTACCTGACACATTAAGGCAGCTACAAAGCTTCTAGAATATTATTCTATGAACTTTAGTGGATACATTAAGGTAGCTACAAAGTTTTTAGAAGTAGGGGTCAAACTCATGGTAATGTATGATGACAATCACAAAACCTCTAAAGGCAAGGGCTTCTACAAGTAGGATTCGACCTAATGGTAATGTATGATGATATCCACATAAACCTCTAAAGGTAGGGGTTAAACTAATGGTAATGTATGATGACAACTTTGAAAAGATGGAAAACATATACATTTTGAAGGCGATTTAGTTCATATAACCATATTATAAACCTGTGCTTACTTTCATATTCTAGTTTAGCATGTTATTTTATGTTAAATAGATCACAGTCAAATAATTAAAATAAAAACACTTTTTATCTTTAAATTTAGATTCCTGAAAACATATTAACATGTTCATGCAATTAATTAAGTTAATTATTTCATTTAAGGTTTGATAAAAAATCTAATGACATTAACAACTCTCTTATATGATATATCTCAATAAACAAAATTGATCCACATTCTAAGTGAATTTGATGAAATAAAGACCTCTCAATCATAACATATTTTATGTTAAATAGATCACGGTCAAATAATTAAAATAAAAACACTTTTTATCTTTAAATTTAGATTCCTGAAAACATATTAACATGTTCATGCAATTAATTAAGTTAATTTTTTCATTTAAGATTTGATAAAAAATCCAATGACATTAACAACTCTCTTATATGATATATCTCAATAAACAAAATCGATCCACATTCTAAGTGAATTTGATGAAATAAAGACCTCTCAATCATAACATGTAAACTAAAAATAAAACCCACACTAAAATATAGCAAAGGTCATTTTCCAAACCAAAGGGGATGTCTCAAGAACTCCATGAATAAAGTGAGATTTGTGGGTTCTATGCTTAGAGCATGAAAATTGAAATATATAATAATGGATCGATGCTTTAGTAGTATGAGAAGTGCTATATATGTGAGTTTGGTCATTTATGTTTATTTGGTTGCAGTTTTGTGGTCGAGATTATATGTTGTCATGCAAATAACTTATATTTAAACTTTTATGGGTATACAACTTTTATGTGTATAATAAAAGATATTTAACTTTTCAAAGTTGGTTTTCTTTAATCTTAAAAATGACTTAACTTGTTTTTAATAAATCATAAATCAAATTAATTTAAGTGAATAATAATAATAATATATATATATATATATATATATATATATATATATATATATTTTAATATAAAAAGAAAAAAACACATATTTTTTTATAAAACTGTAAGAAACTTGTGAACCTCAACTTCGTATTAATGTAGTATGTATATATTTAAATCTTCTATCTCTTTTATTTGTAGAATATTCTATAAAACACAAACAATACTCAATACATCAATAAAAAACAATATCATAAATTTCTCTCAAAATTAATTGAAATTTGATTTAGTAATAAGTTTATAAAGTGTTGCATCGTCCACTAAAGTATCATTCTTATTATTTACTTTATTTGAATAATTTAAGGTACTATTCTTATAATTTAATAAATCATTAAAAATAAATTATATTTTGTTTTAATAAATATTCTCAATTGTTGAAAAAAATCCTAACAACATAGAATACAACCCTTCAACTATATTCTTACCCTTCATAATATATTTTTAAAGCACTTTGAAAAAACAAGCATTATTATTAAATGATAATGGTCATTGTCATAAAAAGGGAAAGTAAGAGCATCTTCTTCAAAGTAAAAGATATTTAGGTTGTCATTAGGCTTGTGGGCTCTCTTTTTTAATCCCTAAAAAAAGAATGCAATGAACCATGTCCCTAGGTTTGTCGATGATAACAAATATTCCACTAGAAAAAATGAGCATAGCTTCAAATTTCAATGGGAATAATGATATCTTCATAGGGATAACTAAAAAGTTGACCATGGAATCAGGAATCAAAGAATAGTCAGCAGGGGAAATTCCTTATCCCCAACTAAGGAAGGAATTTTACTAAGTACATGGTTGACGACACATATATATATATCAAAAAGCATATAATTGCCTTGGCCCCTAGCAATCTAGAAAAGGATTAAAAGGATTCTCCTTCCTCTTAGAGTTTGCAACACAGAATAAAAGGACAATTGTCCTACTATGCTACCCCACTTAAAGAATGTAGCACACCTAATTCAGGGAATCGACCATTATTCATATCCCTATGCACAAGAAATGGAATTTCAATAATTCTGAAAAACTTTGGCTTCATAAATTAAGAAAAAGAAGTTTGTTTTGGATTTTTTTGGAAATGGTATCCATAACAAACAAAAAGATGGTTGTTTTTGGAATTTTTGGAAATGTTTTTATATCGTCGTTTTTGAATTTTTTAGAAGTGTTTTTTATATTTAAGTGTTGAGTATTTATTAAGATGTGGGATATTGTATTACATTATATTATGAATATTATGTTGATTTTATTTAATAATTATGATGATCTTTGTTATTTTACAAGATAAAACATAATAATGATAATAATAATTTATTTTTAAAGTTATGGTTAAGCCAACACACTAAATTGGTGTATGAGACCTCTTGTTTGTGGAACAAGGAACTTTCCTCTATCCAACGATTTGACTGATAAAATCTATTTTTAATAGAATTTAAATTTTGGTGAAGGAAACAATTCTAACACCACTTTGCCAACCCATGAAGTCTCGAGTAACAAAAATGTGGTTTTATTTTGCTCCTTTGTTTCTAAATAACAAAGGAAACTTCATCAAATTAACAAGAAGAACTTTATGCATTCTACTCACTCTAATCTCCCAACACGTTATCATTATCTTCATCCTCCTATAAAATTGTGATAAAGAATATAATATTAGTTTAAGAGAAGTATATATTCTTCTCCAACAAATTGAGGATACTTGGAAGTTGAAACACAAAGCTTGTTTCCACATCAATGATTTACAAGAAGACTTTATCTTTGTATTTTTATAATAATTTATTATTTTTATTTTGATGTGATAGCATTCTCTTTCATTGAGATCATGTTTTGTAGATTTTTTTTCATTTATAATAATTACAAATCATGCTACAATAATAATATATTTTATATTGAAATTTCATTTTATATGTATATTCTTCTATTGTGTCTAAATGCATAACATAACCTAAACTAAACCCTTAATTTTAAATGGTTAAAAAAAATCATTTTATTTCACCTACCAAATCAACCCTACGGTAACAAATCTTTTACAAATCTTGCATAGACATACTTTTACAAATCTTTCAACTTATTTTCACCTGTCATATTTAGGTTTGATAAAATCGTTATGGCAATACAATTGTAATCCATAAGTTGATGATCTCTTTGTTGAAAGGTACTTACATAAATCAAAGCACTAGTTTAAAGAGAGGATTTCCTTCATTCTTTATTCCATCTTATATTGGTGGTTCATATTCATTGAATTATAATGGATATTGTAACTCACTTTCCAACTTGCACTTATGCTTTATAAAACACCTCAAATTCTTGAACTTTGCAATTCTATGTTTATTTTTTAAATAAACAAACTAAAAGAATGTAGTCTTCCAAAGTCACTATCAATGCATCAATTATGAGGAGAGTCACTACCACATTATATTAAGGGAGTTAATCTATGTCAACATGGGTGAGGGCATTTAGTAACAGTCTCGAGAACCCATGTTCAATCTTCATGGAGGACATGCTTAGGCGATACTCCTAAGAAAATATTTAGAGTCGCACTAAATCCACTTTTCATCTTGTTATACTTACTTTTGATGGACCAAAACTTCAATTAATGAAGTGTTGTTGAAACTTTGCTTGCCAACTTATCCCCCTGCTCCTAAAAAACACAATGAGCTTTTGAACTTCATAATTCTATGTTTCATTTTTTTATCAAACAATCCAGGAAAAGGCGATCCTTTGAATGCGTCTTTAATGGTTTAATGATCAGGGAATTCCATCTCTATTTTGGATAAGCCAACCACAATACAAATATCTAGAGTTGCACCAAGAGTGCTTTCATCCTTTTTATGTTCACTTAAGCCAACCATAATATAAATATCTAGAGTCACACTAAGATTGCTTTCATCTTTTCATGTTTAACTAGTAGGGTTTTCACTGGTTATTTAAGAGGGGGTGGTGATATCCCCCAACAAGGTTCAATTCTCCCAAACATATATCTTTAGTCTGATGAAATAGTGGGGTTGTCATGAACGTTAAGTTAGGTTGAACATGACATTTGCAATAAAGTGCTAAAACAACATTCCACCTCATGGTTCCAACCGACCCATGCCATCACTACAAGGTTTAAAGGCAGAATCTCTCTAATGGACAAATGAATGCCCCTCTCAATAGTGGTTGGATGCTCAAACATGTTAAGAGAGAGCATCTTGCAATTCCCCATATTTTCATGCTATTTTTTAGATTTGATTTTAATTTTGAGTTGGTAAAGTTGAAAGCTCAAATGCTTAAAGGTAAAAATAAACTTCTTAGGGTATCTAAATGTCTTTCTTTTTAGATAATTGAAAACATTGTAATTCATATCCCTTCTTTAGACATGAAAAACATATTTACTATTACATTATAATTTTTTTCTGATGGAAGAAATCGTGGGAAACCCTTATAGTACTTCCCCACATTTTGTGGATGGTAAACCGGGTAAGTCGACAACCCTAATTACTAGGCCTAAGCCGGTGGGGACATCAAGTGAGGCCCAACAATATCAACAATTTAGTTGGTCGAGGACTTAACCCCGAGACCTCTTGCATTATAACCATAACACTCATCCACTCGAGCTAACCCATCAAACTTACTATTACAATATATAAATGAATAACTTAGTCTACATCTACTCAAAAATGAAGTTTAATATTTATTTTCCTAAATTTTTTATACATCAAAATAGCTATTAATATGATTATTTTTACAATTTTTAAAGATATAAATTGTATATTGTATTTTTTAATTGATTTATTGTAAATCTAACAAAACAATAAACTTTTCTTTTTACCTTTTTATGATGATTTCTTTCAATTTAACCAATAAACTTTTTTTAAAGATGATTTCTTTCCATTTAACCAATAAACTTACCAATAATAGAAGTTCTATAAAGATTATTTCTTTCCATTTAACCAATAAACTTACCAATAATAGAAGTTTTATTAACTTGTGTACATCTTATTATCCCTGCCGCCAGGCATGGTATATAGGGATTGATATCGCGTTGACTATCTATTAATTCACTGTGGACCAAAAAAATTTGAGCCATTTTCCAAAGTTTTACATTACAGTTTCAATTTCTTTATTTTTCTTAATTGTTTAAAAACATTTTTTTGACATCTAATTGGTTAATGAAACCAATCCGTTATTGTCGAGTTGATGGCTACCAAAAACATTTTGAGTTGTTTTCCAAAGTTTTACATTCCAGTTTGAATTTCTTTATTTTTTAGAGTTGTTTTCCAAAGTTTTACATTACAGTTTGAATTTCTTTATTTCTCTTAATTGTTTAAAAACATTTTTTTGACATCTAATTGGTTAGTGAAACCAACCCGCCGAGTTGACGGCTAGAAATAAATAAGTGGCTGAACATTTTCTGGAAAACTGTGAATGTGAGGTGATGTGTAGAGAGTTGTGCACTCGGCTCTGACACTATAGTGAATGCTTAGTGCAGTCGATGCTTTGGCAATGGCAACTCAGAGCAAAATTACAGGTAGCGTGGCAACTTGCATGCACATTTCTTGCCAGCCCTTAGTACAGTTGATGCTCTGGCAACGACAACTCAAAGCAAAATTACAGGTAGCGTGGCAACCTACATGCACATTTCTTGTCGGCCATTCGATATAGAATAAAAGTTTTGTGCTATAAAAACTTTATATTTCTCAGTATCAGGTGTGCCTCAGGTTAGATTCGATGCTACCTTCTCTTTTACTTGATGTGTAAATCAATGCATCATAAAAATTGTGATTTTCATTGATGAAATCGATTTGAACACAACAGGCGCTTCTTGTGACGAGTATAAGCTACATGGGTAGCTTGAGGGTGCAGCTCATAGCTGCAAAAGTAGATGCAGGCCTGCTCTCCAAGTGTTTTGTTCATTGTTTCCAATAGATGAAGGAAGTTGCTGCCATCTGAAAAAACCGTTTGGTCTCTATTGCTACTTTGATATTTGAAGAATCAGATGATCAACTCTGTTCATTGTTAAGAGACCCGTTTCAACTGATTTGCTAGGGCTTATGATAGATGCCAAAGAAAACACTAATGCAGCAGACCAGGCTAACACTAGTGCTTGTGCTATTAGAATTGGAGATATCATAGATGAATGCAAGACTTTCTTCTTTGCTGGAAAGCAGACCACTTCAAATATGTTAACGTGGATAGTGGCTCTTCTGGCCATCCATCAAGACTGGCAAAAAAATGGCTCGGAAGCAAGTTCTATACGCCTATGGGAATGATGATCCAGACATAAATACTTTGAACAAACTCGGAATTGTTCCCAATGTTTAATGAAAAAGAGATAATATGGGCTTAAGTTTGATCAGTTCCCTCCCTTGCATGGCTGATTTTGTGGAAAATTCGTTGCAGTGTTGGTTGGCTTACAACATAATCCTTGATTCCAAAGGTATGGCACTTCACTTCTAATTCATGCAAAAGCATTTCTAATTCAGACAAGCTTCTTATAGGGATTTGAAATCTTCTTTGTACCCACTGCCCCATTACTGGACTGTTGTTGTCTTTGTAAATTGTTTCATCTGGTGAATGAGGAAATAAAGTTGAGACAAACTTATCAATTGACTCAATTTTATCCATTTCGGCCATGACCAACAAAGAATATGCGGATCCATAACGACGTTTAAGTTCTTGTGGTGCAACAAGGCATTTGAGTTGGCCATTGACAAGTATACCAACCCTTTTCCTGCATCTTGAAAGAATATTCATTAATACCATGAGGAATATTTTCAAGCAAAGTGTTCAAATACGGTACATTTATGATCTAAATAAAATATATTGGAGAACCGATAGAATCAAACCTTTCTATATCCAGATTTTAGATTCTTACCCAAGTGCTCTAGCTTCTTCAAAGGACCGAGTTCAAATTAAAGTTGCATGTGTAGTAGAACAAGCTGCAATTTGAGTCCATACCTTCTGCCCGCTGACCATGTCAAGTCCTATAGAACATACAATCAGTTAGATCAACTCCAAAAGACTGAACAAGTTCAGTATGGAATTTGAGAAAATAGTCTTCAACTTCAGAAAAATAATAGCATAATGCTAGGAGCTGAGAAGATTAAGAGTATTTAAGACCATGTGCCACAAGTTCAAAACATATATCTATCTATCTATAGGAATTAAACCGGTTAAATGTTTAGATAGTGAAAATCTACTTGTCTTACCATAAGTTGGTTCATCCAGTAGCAAAACAGTTGGATCACCAAGCATGGCTATAGCCACAACTAGTTTACGATGTGTGTATGTCTTACATTGTCTTAACTTTGTGTCAACATCCTCTGGTTTCAATTATATCATCCACGAAGATTCAATAACTATTATCAAGTCATTAGAAAAAGTTCATTTACATGTGTGGGTAATTCTTAAACTACAACAAGAGTATTGAAAACTGCAACTTGATACTAGACAATGGTCTTACCATATGGTTTGAAAGTACGACTCAAAGTGTCAAATAACCTATAAAGTAACAGAACATAAAATATTTGTTGTCAGTTACATAATCTATAAAGTAACAGTTGCAGTTTTCAAATCTCTTGCTCTAGTTGTGAAGCTCCTCTACTTGTTAGATGCGACACATTGAGGATTGCTTCGACTAATAGATTAGAATTTGCCAACCCCTTCAATGAGGCGAACAATTTCAGGTGTTCTCTCAATGTTAATGATTGGTACATCAACTGCATGAAGCCAACAAAAGAAATCAAACATTTTCTAAAAGATATTTTTCTTCCATATTCAAAAAGAAAAATTACAAACTGTTTTAGTTGTTCGCATAGTACATGAATTACATGAAACAAGTTAAAATGATAAATTTAGTCAACAATACTCTATTTTTGAAGGGGAAAATGGAAAAACATACTGCTCATATTTTAGAAAAATAGAATTTACATCAACGTACTGACCTCGAACTGAGGGCAAAAGCCAATGACAGTTTGTTGCATCCAGAAGTTATAGCGAACACTGTTTCCACAAATTATGGCATCACCAGAAGTTATTGTAGATTGTCTTCCAAGACAATGCAACAATGTGCTTCTTCCAACCTTTTCTCTGCCAACTAGAACTATGATCTAAAATGCAAAATTCCAATTAATCAATTTACTGTGACTTTCCTGCAAATTTGGTGGATAAGAATTACATCTTTAAAAATAATCTAAAATGTTCTAGCATCTTACCTCTCCCTACTAAACTGCCAACCAAATATTTTTCACTGCCCATATAATGTAAATTCCTTTCTATGTGAATGGAATAAATGTGTGTAAATACCTTTATAGAGGAGTGAAAGAGATGCATGTTGCAATGTTTCTACCTTTATTTCCATGACTATTAGTGTATTTGTGTTTAATGGACGAATACATGGTTATTATATCTCCTTTAAATGTAACTACATCTTGAATGCATGCACCTTAATACATTAAATATATAGATAAACAATGTTCATTGTAACCTCGGGTGGAATGTCATCTCTAATAGTAATATATGGATTGTAATGAGTATGACAAATCCAAACTACACAATGTTAGCACTAGCAAGTCATCAAAATTTTTCTTTCCTAATTGGGTCATAACATTATGATGGAGGATTAATGTATTGATGTGATTGTCATGTTTTCTTGCAGGTGGACATGATTGTTAAAGAGTCTCTAAGACTGTATCCACCTTTAGTAGCTCTGGTCAAGTGAACAAAGAACGAGGTCATAATGCAATTATTAATCCATTCGATATAATGCACATAGTTGTTTTAGCTGGAAATCAATGGTTGCACCTTCTGAACAAGATAGAGATGACACAACCGTTGCATGAATTGGTTTTTGCTGGAAATCAATGTTTGTGTCTTCCGAAGGAGAAGAGACAGGGTCAGATAAATATAAATACGAATGATGAGGAATTGGAGCATTGGAATGTCCTGTGGAAGAAATTGAATCTGGTATGTCTTTATTGCCAATACAGGGCATAAAACAGAGAGGTGTTTTCTTCAATCAAAGGATACAAATAATTGTTCCAAGTAATCAATATACATCTACTATATTCATGCCGTGAGTACTCTAGTTCTTCATGTGATAATGCCAAGGAGGTTTGCAAAGAAGTGGACAGGATCGTGGATGTCATGGGCGGTCTGGAAGAGAAGGATTCCCAGGGATATACAGATCGGCCTACTACTCTGGGCAGAGTGAGTCCTCCTTGGATTTGTTGAGGAAAGCTACATTCACACTCATTCACATTCCCTTCAATTTTAATTTCAAAACTTTTTGGAAAGCTACAATTTTTTTTTTCTGAGAATGTTTTTTTTCTAAATATAGTAAAATACTACAATCCCATTATTATGGACTAATAAGATACTAACAACTTCTTAAGGGATCAGACGTGAAGTTTCTATTCCTAAATAGTCAGGTCTAATAAATATTCACAACAAATATGTTAAGGTTCTAAATATAATGGAATCAAGTCACAAACTTGCTTTTTGCTATTAGTGCATTTAGCCACAAATACACTTGATAGGGCATTCTTGTCCGAGCGTTATTTGTGTCAGCTAAACTTGTCAGTTGTGAAATTTTCCAACTTTTTGTATGTTTCAAGCGTTATAGAAACGGATGGGAACAGAAGCACTCAAGCTCGAAGTGTTTGGAGATAAAATTATGGAGTTTATGGCTATAGAAATATCTCGGCTTTTAGTGACCATTCTATATATCAGATGATTAACAATATTGTAAATGGGATGACATAACCACAGTACAAGATAAAACAGATGAAAGCAAGATAAATACAGGAAGTTACATGTCATTAGATATTTTCGATAAGGAAGTGGACAGTAGTGCGTTTGGAATAATTTTTAGTCCACTTTGGAGCCTCTAGACTCTTAGATTTCCACTGATAAGTTTAACGTCATTAAATACTTCCTTATTGGAAGTGGACAATTATAGTGTTTTTTTTTAAGCTGGAGAAAAGGTTCGAAACCGAACTGAATGATACAACTACCACTGTACTTCAAAATGAAACCCTCGATCCCTTCAATTAAATGATACAACGACTAATATACTTCAAAATGCAACTCTTGAAAAAGGATGATTGCTGCCAGTATCATATTTTTTTCAAATTTATGTCTATGGAATTCATGAATCTATTTGCATCACAAAACTATTTCTATCCAGTTTTTTTTCACGATTTGACCAAATTGAAAAGGATTAATACATTACAAAGAGACCCATAGAAATTGAATCTAGTAAAATTCAGAGAAAGCGGTATCCAATCTTTCTCTAAATTTACTCAATCTCTATTTGTATAATACAGGAAGAAGGGTTAATATCGTATAATCTGTTTAAGATATTACGTTTAAAATTTACTCGATCTCTATCCGTTTAAGATATTATGTTTACGTTTTACTCCAATATTCCCAAGGGCCTTTGCAACTTTTGCAAATTTAAAAAAAGTTCAACTCTTGCGAGTTCTTATGAACATTGAACACTATCACAAAAGGTCTTTTAAGTATGAATCCACAAATCATTTTGCCACTTTGGAAAAGTTTGTTTCAAAACCTTGAAAGTGTTTTGGCCTAAGTTGGAAAAATGTTTTTGGGGGAATTGCTAAATGTTTGTTTCAAAACCTTGAAAGTGTTTTTGGGGGAATTGCTAAATGTTTGTTTCAAAACCTTGAAAGTGTTTTGGCCTAAGTTAGAAAAATGTTTTTTGGGGAATTGTGAAATGTTCCTACATCACAAAAAAATCTTACATGAATTTTCTAGGTTTCCGCACAGTTCAACTTTGTAGACAATGCGAACAATTTCCTTTGACAAATACAATGATTTTTTCAAAGTTGTCAACTATTTTTCCTTGTCACACCTCTCCAACATAACCATCATTGTGACAAATGCATAGAAATCATCAAGAAGTTAAAAGAGGATTTGTAAATAATGCTCAACAGTTAAGAAATATAAAACATTATTTAAAAACCCAAGACATTTCGAATTGGATTTTTGTTGTCATATTAGTGTTGTAGATCTCTATCACCGTGATCTAACCATAATCATGACTGATTTGTTGACCCAATCCAATATTAGAATAAGTAATAATGACATATTTGCATTATATCATGGAGAGCGGCTTAAGAAGCACTTAGATTGTACCCTCCCATTCAAAGAACCTTTCGGGAGGCTATCAAAGATATCACTTACGGTGGATTTACAATCTCTATAGGATGGAAGGTGAGCCATGCATGAAATTCTTAATAGACACGTACATATAGTTGTCTTGGAATGTGAACTTGACCTATAGGAAATATGAATATTTCAACTATTTGCAGAAATTTGATCCATCCAGATTCGAATGAACTGGACCTCCATAGAGCAACAAATAGCTGAATATTTCAGCTATTTGCAGAAATTCGATCCATCCAGATTCGAATGAACTGGACCTCCATAGAGCAACAAATAACTGAATATTTCAGCTATTTGTAGAAATTCGATCCATCCAGATTCGAATGAACTGGACCTCCATAGAGCAACATATAGCTGGTATTCACCCTTTTCCATTTAAGCATTATAAATTCCTCAATAGCAGCAAGTATATGCTGCCATGCAACCTTTTTTCCTTTATGCTCCTTACATTATAGAGTAACAATTATATATAAATTGTTTGATTTATATGATGTGTATTAATTTCACTAAATAATTTTTCAATCATATTTTTATATTAATAAAATAAAGAAATATTGTAAATGTGTTGAACCTGCACATAATAGATCTAGCTAGAAAATACCACACACATTTGTAGAGATAAATTGAGAAAGAAGAAGCAAGAGAGAAAGAATGGAAGAATTCTCATTAACCGTTATGAATAATGAATAATTTACACATGATATACTATGTATAACTCAACCAATGCGCACTGGAGGAGAAGCCAATGCGGCATAGTGGTGGTCTAGAGTGATCTGGACACACACCAACAGTTATGGGAGTAAACTGCCACCTAGTCTAGTCTCTCAGGCAGTTACGGGAGTGAACTGCCACCTAACTGAGTTAACTAGTCTACCAGTCTTCAGTTAACTGACTGAAACAGAGTGAAGTGAGGAGGAGATTAGGGAATCATGGGTAATGCGCCAGTCTGGTGATGATACTAAGGCTAATGTGCATTAGCTGACGATGATCCCATTGTTGCATGGTGACAAAACCAAAGCACCATCTAGACTCTACTCAACTAGTCAAATTGAAGTGAAAACTGAAGAGAATATTCTCCCTAGAGGAATATTCTTCCTAAAATATTAAGAGATTGGATAATGACTAATAATGACTAATAAACAAGGAAAAACCTTAGGAAAAAGAAATCCTAGGTGTGTGTGAAATAACTCAACAAATATTAATAAAATAAAGAAATAGTGAGAATAGTATAAAGACTAAAAAACAATTACTCTATTATTAATAATTGTTTCTTTTATATAGCATTACTTTTACAATTTGATTGAACTTAATGGTTAAGAACATGYGTTTTAGAGATAGGGTAATGTATGTATATGTATAGATTTTAAAAGTCAAATGGTCCAAAAGATCCCTTCTCTAACCAAGAGATCCCTTATCCCCCACAAACAAGAGGTCTTATACACCAATTTGGTGACCATGATCTTAAAAATAAATTATTATTCTTATTTTAAATCACAATAAAGATAATATTTTATTTTATTTTATTTTAATATATATTATACTTAATTACTTAATCACTAATTAAATTATATTAATGACATTTTTCAGCAATTTAATTATGTATTTACTTTTAAATGTTTCAAAATTTCAAATAAACACTCTTAATTTCTATACCACTCAACTTTTAACCTTTAAAGAAAATACTAAACGCCTTAATTAATATTACATATTTTAATTCTCTTGTAAAAATAATTTTTAACATTTAGGTTTCTTCATCTTTGATACCCATCCTCTTCTTTTCATTTTCTCCATCTTTATTTTTTCCTTTTTGCAGGGGGCCCACGCTAACCTCCTTAATGTCCATGAATAGAAATAAAAAGACAGAGAAACCCTATCTTTTAGTGCTATGCCCCAAGAATATTTTCTTTAAAGAGAAAAGAGAAGCATCTTGCTCCAACATTGACCCTCCTAAACCCTCTCCAGGCTTGGCAATAGCTTCTACGCCCAAGCCAAAAATCTAACCTCAGTATCTGGTTCGAAACCAGGCTCGGCATAAGAGGGGCGAATGAATAAAAACCCAAAGAACAGGGAGAAAATAATAAGACATTAGAATATGAATGGACGACCTCGAGGAGGGTTTGAAGAGCACTGATGGAAATCTTGACGGCAGGTGGAAATGAAATGCTCCCTGGCTTAAGCGGGCCGTAATCTGTACTGGGTTGCCATTAGATTTGGAAGAGAATTCAACCCAGATTCAAAGAAATCCGAACCACCATATATATGGAAGTTTCAGGTTTTACAGGTCTTGTGAATGTCGGGCAGTGGAGCGGGGTTTGATCAGAGGAACAGTGGTAATAAATGCCGTGAGGAGATGATTTCCATGGCGGTATCAGAGATGGTTTCACTGAAGAAATGCGCCGAAGTCAGCGGGAAAAACCCGAGTTTTTCAGTCGAATGCATACGGGGCTCGCAGGTCACGCGTTCGAAGAAGTTCCGGTGCGGCGACAGGGGATTCGAGGACCCAGATGCGAGGTTAAGGGCTCTTCGTTTTGGGTTTTTGACGGAAGGGCTGGTGGCCTTCAGGAGCTTTCTGTTCGAGGGTTCGAAGAAGAGAGGGTTTGTGTATATTTGTGTGAGGAGGAACCGTGCATGCGGTCTGCGGTTTGCTGATGTTGTTATCCGGGTGGAGAGCGGGGTAACGAGGTCGATTTCGTTTAAGGGCTCAGGATCCAGCGATGGGGATGACGTTGCCGTTGATAGGGCTTTAGGGTTTGTCACAGGGTCAGGGTTTGGGAATTGGGTGCGATGGTTTCTGGGACAGCAGGTCGAGGGTTCGAGTCCACAACAAGGAGGAGGGGTTTGTGGGCATTGTGAGCAGCAGAAGCAGCAACATCAGCAGCAAGAGGAGTATAATGACCTCCAGTGCGAGCAACAGGTTAATCTCTTGTTCATAAATCTGATTTTATCTGTAACAGGGCTTTTGCACAGGAAGGAAGCGTCACTAATCCAAGGATTGTTTTTGCCTTTTATATGACTTCATGGCAATTGAACTCGTTCTTACAGGTTGGCAGTAACCAATAGGTAGCCTTTAGCCAGCTCCCACTTCGTTGGAGTGAGGTTTCTGTGAGGAAATTACTGCCTGCAATTGGCAAGTCGAGGGCCTGTGTTCTGTATGTTTTGCGAAGGATTGACCTTAAAAGATTACTTATTCGTTAGATGAGGGTTAATCTGGGGTCTGAAGGATTAAGAACTGGACGGGACACTAAACCATGGGAGAATAAAGTACTTAGGCGTTGAAATTCCTGATATTGACAGCGAGTTCTCTGAAGCCAAAAACTGAGCTGGCCATGAAACCATTATCCACTCAATCGGAACGATCTTCACGGCTACGTTCTGTTGTGTCAAGTGGATGCCATTGCTTGGGAAAACTACACTCTGTCAGAGTATTATACTATTTTGACAAATGCGGATTGTGGGCAAGACCAGTAGCTAGTTGTTAAATTAGCACCATTAGAGTGTGTTTTTAGCGTTTTGGACTGTATTATGTTCGATGTTGTTACAAGAAGCTAAGAATCAACCCAATATCTAAGGTCATTAAGGAGGTCAAGAAGGTCATAAAAGATGCTAACCTAGATGTAAGGACGAAGAAGTGACTCTATGGAAAATGGACTTTTTCATGTCCATTGCAAACTCCAGGCAAAGCTAATAGTTGATTGTTGGACAATAAACCAGAATCTATCGTTTCGAGAACAACTTTTAATTTTGCCCCTGCCGGGGTATTACCTGGTAGTAACATGATGGAGATCTAACTCCGAGATGACGCCATGCATCAAATTCCTATTGGCAATGCAAACAATATGTTGACTGTTGGACCAAGTTCATCTTTTTCAGATTCTACTGGAACATATGGACACAACCATTGCCTTCAATCTCATTTTGTCGATGTGGACAATGATTGGCAGCTAAACCAAACTCACATTTTTTAGATCCAACCGAATATATGAACACAGGCATTGCCATGCAATTACTGGACGGGAATTGGACTTGTCCCTAACGGAATGCAATTGCCAAGATCTAACCATCAGACCAGCACTCCCTTTTAAGTTACCGCCTGATATCTTGTTTCTGTGCCTGTACTGTTTGTGCACTCAATGATGCCACTAAGTATTCTGGATCAAAGAAACTGGCTTGGACCACCCAGGCCACAGTGAGAACATAGGTAGCTAAGCAACATGTAGTTACATTTGAGCCCTTCGCTTTGCCAGCTAAATGTCTTAAAAACATGGGCATCGAAATCTTCTTTGCTGTTTGCAAGATCTTCAACACCTATAGCTGAATGTTAGGTCTGTCTTTATAGAAACCTCTATAGCTTAATGTTAGGCCTGTCTGTATAATCTTCGAGGGACATCTCAACCCAATTGTTGGTATGGAACGACTTCTTGGGATTGAACTCATCAGTGCAGGATGGCAATTGCTAGTAGAAAGCATTAGAGCAGAAGCCACTTGCCAGAGTGAGCTATAAGCTACTGCCTGGAATTGCTTCTTGGGAAAATGTTGTGATGAGTTTACTTGGGGGTATTGCTTTTGAGATTGAACTGTGATAATACTCATGGAATTCAATTTTATTTATTTGCTAAAATGAAGCTTCTGGCAAAGATTATAGCTAAAGAACTTGAACAAATCCATCTTTGAATGCAGGCGTAGCCATGAAATCTGTTACCCCAAGGTTCTTAAAGATCCACAAGGGACTTTTTGATGCTAGCAGTGCAATGTAGTTTTCTGCACAATCTAGACAGTAATTTATCTGCAACAATTTCTTTATGTGTCTGTATCCATGACAATCTTTTAATCCATCCATTACAACCTTTCAGCTGCCTGGAGGAAATATAAAAGGGTTTTGAACTTGAAGTAACAAATGTTACCATGCTATCGTAAATATTTAGTTGACTATTTAATTAGTTTCTTCAGTTATCATTGCCCTCCATCCCATGTGATATCTATGGTGAAGACAGGATGGATGCCAATAGAATGTGGTGCCTCATATAATGTACTGTTCAAGCCTTGCATGTGTGGCTAAATAGTAAGTCTTCTGAGTAAAGTTAGCAAAGGGTGATTTCATCACCCGAAAAAATAAGTAAAATAAAATACAGTACAATAAGAAAAGGGAAAAATCAACCTTAAAGACATTATTGTTGATTCGACACCACCCTTGAATACCCTACCCTCTGGTCTAGCCCCCACACTCATGTTTAGAACAAAATATGTTTTAGCAGGGTTACAAGGCCTCTTGCACCTGGTACCAAGTCTGCAGTGACCCAAATTACACATTCTATTAACAATCATAATATTTCTACCAAATAATAACATTTGAGATATTTATGATGTTATAGGTTTATTTGTCTAAACCCTGAGATTATTGATCTCTTTTTGTAGTATTTTAGTTTTTGGCCAATACAATGGTCTGTCTCCTAATTGGTTAACCCAACATTAAAAAAAACAGCTCCCATGCTCATCCCCACATCTGCTCCTGTGCAGCTTGTTAACTGTGCAATTAGGAATCATAGTTGGAAGTCTGTGATGCGTTCTAATCAATTTCATACAAGTCATCTACCTTGGTAACAGGTAGACAAATATTGAAATTGCAATCAGGCTGTTGAAATATACAGTAGTTTCTGTCGTTATCAAAGATRTCATAGATCTTGTTTTTTTATAAGATGTAGGAGTTGTTTTTGCACTCCCACATGGTATTCATACCAGATGTATCTTTTAAATCCTATTGACCTGCTTTTGTGTCATTTGTTGGACATTAATAAAATTAATTTATCTTATCTTGAGAGATGAAAAAATCTCAGCCCTTGTTTCATAGGTTACACACTTCATAGGCGGCAAACTGTGCCAACAAAAACATGAATAAAGCATCCCTCTGTCATGCTGCTTTAACCCATGTTCACGTGGTCAAGGGTTTTCACTCTAATATGCCATGGGAAGGAAGAAATATGTACCTGCTCCTTACAAAAAATTCCCAACCCCAAGAATTCCTTTTCAGAGTTTCAATTTCTGATAAGTTGAAGTGAATATCTCCAGAAGCGATTTCTATTGTATTTTTTTAATACAGTGACCTATAAATTGTTACTAGTGGGGTGGGAAGGGCTGCATTGGTTATATTTTTATCATTTGCTTGTCAGGACATTTAATAGTTCTGTTGATTATGAGATTTGTGGTACACTTTTATTGCATTCAAGCAATGGTTGTGAACCTAATTACTAAACGAGCAAGCAGCAAATGGGTAAATGGGGCTAGTTATTTATGTTTTCTTCTTAAGACTTTGGGTGGAAGTTGGACCACTTGAGTGCTTGTTTTCTGTTAAGCTTCTCTACTCTTGTAATGAAGTGGGGCTGGGATGTTCTGTTGTAATAACTAGCTTGCATATAATACAATACGTCAAATGCTGCTCGACAATTAAAAGAACCTTGATTGTTGGATTTGCTCTTGAAAATTAAACCAATGGCTACATGTTTACAATGTGTCTCTTTGCTTGCAGATATCTGAAGACTACATGTGCTTTTCCTGTAGAAAGATAGAAAGGGGTGAGATTACTATTATCAGGATGGATGAGCAGGTTAGTTCCAGGCATCCATTCCACTCAACAGGGCCTTCTGCAGGAGTTAGCTAAATGGCTTTTCTTATTCTGAGTTTCATAGAGATATTTGATTGATTAAAGTACTGCATCTAGTCGGTGGCCTACATTGGCTATTATCAATTTAAGGTCAAACTTTTGGGGATCATGGTGCAACACTATTAAAAACCTTATCAGGTTGTAGTGTGCATTTGGAGGAACTTCTTTTGTTAAAAGGATTTATATGGGGGCCTTATTTTGCAGGGAGAATACAACGTGGTCCCTGTTGAAGAGATCTGCACAGATAATAAAATTGTAGGGTTATCACGGAGTGAGTCTGTTTGCAGTGTCTGTGGTTGTGAGGACAATGAAAAATTTGAGATAATGGTAAGTGTTGCAGCATATATTTTAGGTAGTGATAAGGCCTCACAAGTTGCAATTATGCATTCCAGTTTTTATAGCAGACTATTGCACTTGCTCCATGTGATTTCTAGGTTTGATTTTTCAGTGCTAGCTACTAATCTTGACAAATATGGATACAGATTCATCCTTGCAGCTGCAACGGAGGTTCAGTTCTTGCCCATCCCACCTGTGTGTCTGCATCGCTAGCAATGTGCAGGACAGGAAGCAATCAGGGACCAGCTTCATGTAAGGTCTGTGGTGGTAGAGGCACTGTGATTATAGGATCACCAGAAGAAGGGTCTTCAAAGCTAACTGGAGTAAATCCAAACTTCAGAAGAAACACTACCAATGCTACTCAAAAGAAAGGAGTAAAACGAGTTTCTAGTGACCTAACCAATGGGGGAGTGGGGAAAGCCGATATTTCTGAGAATCAGTCTCCTTTGAAACTCTTTAATGAAGAGAGTGGCAGGAAAACTGTACAGGATCCACAGAAGGAGGATTTTTCAATTTCTGAGTCTGAAAAGGTGCAGTTTGCTTTGTTATTTAGCTATAACTGTGTTCATAGCAGAACAAGCATTAGTTTTCAACAATTTGCTGATAGTTTGGTTTTTTTATGAGCAGCTTGGAATTACTATTCCCACTCGGCGATTTGATGATGCTGTTGCAAGTGTTCCCATTAAAAAACGGAAATATACACTGTTCCAGCCTTCTTCACCTCCACGTGCATCCCCAACACCAGCTTCTTCATTGCGATCATCTTCTCCAGAGCCTGCTGCCTCTATAGTTCGTTCTGAAGGTTTACCAGCTGCAGAGCAAGAGCAGGGGGAACAGCGAGTGGTAGAAGGTATGGATATTACAGGGGGATCTCTCCAGGAGAAATACATGGAGATTGCTGGTCAGTCCTTGAATGAAAATACTGGGAAAATTCCAAGCTCGGTAGGGTATTTTCCACAGGATATCGGTGATGCTAATTTGTCAGGAAATTCAAGGTTGCCAATGTATGCTTCTATAGGGAAGCCAGGGAGCAACAGCTTGGAAGACACCGTATCCAAAGTGGGATTAATGAACTTCAAGAATTCTAAGCCTACAATTAAACAAGAAGTTTATGACGGTTATATTGGTAGTCAAGATGATAAACAAGAAGTTTATGCATGCATGGATACTGTGAAACAGGAAGAAGGTTTTAGGAGACGAGATCATGTGCTAGAGAGTGATCTGCTATCCACTGCAGAGAATAAAAGCCATGTAATCAAGGGAATTTCAGATTGTAATAATCTGAGCAGAACAGATGATCACATTACATGCATGGAGACAGAGGAATCAATGGAGTTAGCCCTATGCTATAACCCTATTGCTCTAGGATCTGGAAATCATTTAGAGACAGCTGGCTGTAGTAAAATGTCTTCTGTAGCTGGGGAGTGTTCTGCTGCAGGTGAACTGAAATATGGAGAGAAACAAGAGAAAGGAATGCTTTTGAGGTTGGATTCTGGCTATTTCAATGATGATAGGTCGCATTGGGACTTGAATACCCCTATGGATTCTTGGGAAAAGCAACCAGAGGTTGTAAATACAGATCCTAAACCTGAATTATTACCTGTGGACACTGCAAACAATAAGAACTCAGAACATTTGGATGGGATTCAGGTACACATATTAGCTTCCGAAGCCAAGCATGATAGTGGAAAGTCTGAACAGGATATGCTGAGCAAGGTTTTACAGGCAGACCATGATCATAATGCACTGAATTTCTCAGAAGGCTTAGCTCTTGAAAAGGATTCTGAACTTGATACTTCTCTCAGACTTCAGCCTGATGCCATTCTCAACCGGAGTAAGATGAACCATGCATATATCTATAAGAGCGTTTCGCTATCAAAGGAATTGGTAGCTGAAAGGGAACTAAATCTCTCCATGGCACCTTCGGGGGGAGCTTGTGAATTGGTTACTGACGTTTCTTGTGTTGATGCCCAAGATGGTAGACATTTCATGGAGAAACCTTCAGATTGCATTTTGGCAGCAGACCCTTCCTTGCAAAGTGACTGTCAGCTAGATAATACTCCGGTTGATGACAATGTAGATATGTTTGATAAAACCGAGTCTTCCCCTGATTGTAAGCAAGAGAAGGAACCTGCAGAAGATAATCTTGAAGCAATTGATGGCACTAGTCACAAGGGCAACTCAAGTGGTCCTGAAACAAATTATGAAAATCTTGATCTTGTGCAAAAAGGTTCCCCATCTGCTTTAGCCAGTGATCAACATCTTATCAAAACTGTGAATGAGGACAGCATTGTTGATGATGCAAGTGCTGCGACTATCCGTGACATTGATGCTTGTGTGGAGGATATTAACACCACCAGAGAAAATCCTGGAAGCCCTGAGCTTGGATTGGACAAGCAGTCTGCAGAGGATGCCACAGAAATTGCCTATGGCGGTGACTCTGAGTTTGATGGTTATGATGATGAATACGAACTTGTTTCGGATACTGAAAAGGAGTTTGTTGAACAGGCTGAAAATGAGCATCAAGTTGAAGAAGGAGAATACAGAGAAACAGGGCTTCACAGTTGGGTTAAAGAAGATACAGGGGAAGAACTGGAAGATGAACACGTTGATTATGGTGATTCTGATGGTAGAGATGCTGATGATCTTGGCATGGATCTGGATGACAGAGGGAAAGATGTGGAACATGAAAAAAACTGGGATGATGGCCTGCAATCTGAAATGGAAGAAAAATATGATACTGATAGTCATCACGAGGAACATGACTCGCAATTTGAGGGAGCTGTTCAAGTCAATCAAGCTGGGGAAGAAGACACTAAATGTGAATCAGTGGCATCTGAAATAGATATTGAACACATTACCGAGAAAGGGGAACATAAAGGTGATGGCAGTGTATCTCAAGCCACTGAACTATTGGGTGAAGACATAAGTTTGGAGGTTGAACTGAAATGCCAGCAAGATCAAAACAAGGGTGCTGCTGCAAAGTCAAGGGAAGGGAGGTTCTTTACACCACGGCAGAAATCTTCTGGATGGGATCAATTGCCTGATGGATTTGAAAGTGCAGCAGAAGCTCTTAAGGCTGTTCATGGTACATTCAATAAGCGGGGGCGAGGTGCTGCTTTGGTCTCTGGGGGACGCATAGGACCTATGTCTTCCAGGGGTGCGTCATCACGAAGGGATGCTGGATTTGGGGAAAGAATGGATGTTGATGATTCTATGTACAGAAAAGAGGGATTCTTTATTCGGGGAAGGTGAGTATTTCTGTTATTTCTCTTCTTCCATAGTATTTTGAATTTTCCCAGTGTTATTCTTTTTCTCCCCTATGCTGCTTGAATAGTGTATCCTAGGCCAACTGATTAGATTCTTGTCCTCAAACAGGGATGGAAGCCTTCCTACAAGTCCAAGTTTTGCTTCAAGGAAACCAACCAGGGGCAGAATTGTTGGAAGGGGTGGTGGCCCTTCTCGTGGAATGCATAATATGGGAAGGACTGATCCCTGGGCAGATGGTGGAACTCGTCATTTGGGTCCACATAGGCATCATTCTCCTGATTATTACGACGATCATGTTGGGTTCGGACCCCATGTTTCTGCAAATGCTGCTGCTATGTCTGCTGCCAAGGTTGAAAGTAGTGGCTTTGTTGTTTCCATGGATGGTACTGTAACAAAATTTGTGAGGGGAGGAATCCGAGGTCGAAGAGGCCGTGGTGGATCAATGGGGAGGGGATCCCCCATGGGCATTGAAGAGAGCAGGGACTATGGATTGCAGATGAGCATGGGACCTGGTGGCCTGATGTCAGATACAGGGATGAACATGAGCAGAGCTAGAGCCATTGGTATAGGTCCTGACAGAATAAGTGCTGGTGGTCATGTAGGACGAGAACGATATCGAGAGCTTTCATTTGGAAATAATAGGTGGGATCATTCAATAGGGGATTCTCCTCAAAGGATGGACCATCAATTGAGAGAAAGAAATAGGAGTTTTACACCCCCTCCAGGAAGAAGATTGACTCGTATATTTCGTTCACAGACGCAGTCTCGTTCAAGGTCAGGAACTCGCTCTCCACGGCCGAAGTCCCCTCCTAGGGGAAGCACTGGTGTTGGAATAGGCCGTGGACCAGCCCCTAGAAGGCGTAGCAGGACTCCTCCTGCCCTAAGGTCAGAATCTAGAATGGACAGGCCGAAGTCCCCGCTATTTCAAAGTGTTGGTTCCTTTGAACACAGGATGTCTTTTCTACCCTCTTCTAGAACTCGGCGATCACCTCCACAATCATCAAAATGGTCCTATGACAGAAGGGATACAAACCACTTTAAGGATTCTGAATACAAGAGATCTTTCCGCACTGGGAGTCCATCAAAGAGAATGTCCCCCAGAGGTGTTCATGAATCTGGGTTGATGGGCTCACCTGGTAGGTTAAAGCATAGTGAGTACCGTGGCACAGTGTATTCTTCTAGAACAGCTGAATTTGGCAGTGACAGTAGACGTTTCAAGCGTGATGAAAGTGAAGACGTTAGACTAAAGCAGAGTGATAATTCTGGGAGACCAGTTGAGGTTGGCAGCACAGATATTAGACGATATAGACGTCAGGATGATGAAGGAAACTGTCAAGCTCGTAATTCTCGTGCTAAGGATGCTGGGATATCAAGGGAACAGGGCAGGGGGGACCATAATAGCAGGTTATAGACACAGACAGGCTGCCAAGAAGTATTATCTTTGGAGAGAAAGACTGGAAGAGGCAGTTTCATATATTTGGATTTTCTTGAAGGTGGTGATGACATAAATCAATGTGGAAGAGGCAATCATGACAACATTTGTGTTAATCATTGCTTACCTTCACACTGTTGTATTTAGGTCCTTTTTAATGCGAGCCTGTTGCAGTCAATCTGAAAACTTCCCTTTGGATTTTTGTGCAGGGAACATATCTGAAGTAGGAAGTTCTCTTATTGGGTTGTGAAACCCAAACTATTTGTAAAGTCTATGGTAGTTCAGTTCAAACATTACTTTCTTGTCACAGAAGAGATAAAATCCCAAGCACTTGCTATCACTACTATCTGCTGTACCATGTCAATTTCCTGGGGCTCTTAGGTGAATTCCCTTTTTATAAGCTGGCATTCACTGTGTAGTACCCAGTCAAGTTCTATGTTTTTAACCTGACCCTCATAAAATTCTTAGTTTACCGGTAAAGATCCATTTTCTTGGTCTGAAATGTCACAGATCAGGTTCTGATTACGCTGTTTGAATTTTTCATACCACTGAGCAAAAAATGTCATGTGTCTTCCTACATTTCCTCTATAAATGAGCTGCAACAAGTAGCTCCAGTCAATTTTGGTTCTCTATAATACCACTCTACACTCTTCCGTGCACTCCCATATCTCGAGATTAAGTGGTTGTATTCATTATTAATTGTTAGAAATGTTTCTTGCTATCTATATAGGATCCTCTCATTTTCAAATAATTGGCTTCAGAGTCTTAGTATATCATGACATGGAAGGTCTGGCAATCTTCATGGACTGTGCCTGATTCTGAAGGAGTGTAGATATACTAATTGCCACTCCATGTTAATGAACAGTGAAATTTTTAATGCATATTGAGAAAAGAATATTGTGAAATTATAGGAGTTGCACTCCTACAGTGTGTCACTACTGATTGTACTTTTGAATCCCATTGACCTAACTTTTTGGTCATTTGTGTACCGTAATAAAATTATCTTTTCTTATCAGTGGCTTAACAATAGAAACTGTTGTAACATCAAGATGTAAGCTATTTGTTAACATAATTAAATCTGGTGGGACCATTATACCATAATCTTTTCTTGCTTAGTTAATCTATTGGCGATCCATTTCCATTAACATTAGATAACCTTAAAAAAAATCAGTTAGCAATTGCAACCGTTATCCCACCCATGACAGTTCATGTTTTATAATTGAATACTGAATTATTGGAATTTCCATGGCTCGATATATTCAAAGGCTGCGAAACATTTGATATGAAGCCACCGAGTCTATTGGAAGGCTGTCATTTTTATGCTGATTACTTCTTTCTCTGTTACAGGTGTATCTAACAAAATGCAAGCAGTCTATTGGAAGGCTGTCATTTTTATGCTGATTACTTCTTTCTCTGTTACAGGTGTATCTAACAAAATGCGAGCATCTGTGTTGCTCATTGAGCTGGATGGAAATTCAACATTTGTAATGGGTTGGACCTTATTTTACTCTCCATTCTTTGTAGGGGAGTCGTGTGTGGACTTAGCGCAGGGAATTTATGTCATGGTCATCATAATCAGAATAAAAACAGATATTCATTGCTGATGAAAGAGTCCATCCGATCTTTAGATATTGTCATGCAAGAAGCATAATTTGCATTGATAGATGGACAAACATGTATAAATTGTGATGTTCCTCGATTTGCACCGTCATTTCAGCACCAACTTGTGCATGCCAACACCAACCAAATGATTGTGGTAGTGATGAATGAGGTTATGCTACTCATTCTGTATGCTTGGAATTTTGCTTAATTGCGGTTCTTCATAACAGTTTTTTATGGGGATATTAAAAATTCGTGGAAGTTCTTGTTTCCAAGAAAACACAAACAGGCCGAGGGCTTTGTTTTCTATCAGGCACACGGCTCGCACTTGGCAATGGATTGGCAAATCCAAATTAGAGTTGACCTGGCAAACTTCACTAAAAATCTCGTAATATTTTACCATTAAAAAATTCAGAAAATATTCTGGTCCAAAAATAGCCTCTGTACTTGCCATCAAAATTTTAATCTCCAAGGGGAAAACACGAAACTCTTCTTGAAGTACCCAGTTTTTTATCATGAAAGACCCTCTACGAGAATGCAAAACAAAGAAAACCAAGGAGAACGTTGTATGCTATATCTCTCATTAACCAAGATATGTCATGAAAACACAACTTAAAAGATATGATGTGTCAATTGAATAACCCTCCAGAGCACTCAATTTTTTTTCCGTCTCAAAAATCTCCTTAGCAAATGCAAAACAGCAAGGAAAACCAAGAGCACTGAGGTTTTTTTTATGAAAAAACCTCTACAAGTATGCTAAAAACAAAGAAAACCAAGGAGAACGTTGTATGTTGTATCAAAAACAAAGAAAACCAAGGAGAACGTTGTATGTTATATGTCTCATTAACTAAGATATGTTATGAAAAACACATTTTAGAAGATTGAATAACTCCCCAGAGCACTCATTTTTTATGTCCTCAAAAACTTATTAGAAAATGCATAATAACAAAGAAAACTAAGAATTTACACCATTTCTCATTAACTAAGATATGTTATGAAAAACACATATTAAAAGATATAACGTGTCAATTGAATAGCTCTCCAGAGCACTCATTTTTTATCTCCTCAAAAACTTTATTATAAAATGCACAATAACAAAGAAAACTAAGAATGTACACCATTTCTCATTAACCAAGATATATCATTGAAAACACATTTTAAAACATATATTAACGATGACATTGATAGATCATTCACTAGTTGTGTGTTAGAAAATAACAAAGAAATTGTGTTAATTTAAATATGCAAAATTCCAATCAAATGCATTACACACAAATGTCTTAAGAACTTATGACATTGATAGATCATTCACTAGTTTTGTGTTAAAAAATAACAAAGAAATTGTATTAATTTAGATATGCAAAATTCCAATCAATTGCATTACACACACAAATGTCTTATTGTAATGGAAGAATAACATAATATTATATCAGAGCTATATGAAAAATTATAATAAAGAAACGACTGTTAATTCAGAGATGTGAAAATTCAATTAGATGCAGAGTAACAAATATCTCATTGTAGTTGAACTACAATAAAATAATAATGATACAAGACTTTCACTGGATTGGCTTAGCTATACAATGGTGGATATAAATAAATTCACATTGAATCAAAACTTCATTATGTGGGATCATATGTGGATTCTAAAATACACACAACATAAATTATTCTACACAAAGGAACAAATAATCTGCATGAATATATCAGATATTTGAAATATCACATAAATAAAAGAAGGTATGAAGGGCTTTTAGCACCACTACCTACCATGACTCAACACTTTAGTTTTAAAAGTATATGCGGTTTAGCGTTATTTGGTTCTGAGCACTAAATTTAGGTGTGGTAGCATTGATGCTATAGGTGGAAGGAGGAAATGGGGAAAAAGTATGGCACAACAATGTCACGAGGCTTTAGAGTTGAATTATTTGGGTGGGGAGGTTTGCACATCGTATCAACGAACTAGTTTAGCACTCGCTGGAGAGTATAGTTTCTCAAGGGATAGGCTTTGTGTTGGTTGTTGGAGGAGTAGAGGATTGAGGTCACTCATTAATGATTAGGGTTGGGGTTGAGGACCAATGGTTGTCGATGGGAATTTGTACGATGCATTGAGATAACAAGATGGAGGAAGGGGTAGAGTGCATAGAGCGTGCTTTTAGACGAGGAGAGGGGATCAAAGGAGATCAAGTTGATGTGGCTCATTTGGTGGGCACAAGTGTGGCAAGAGGGAGTGGAAAGAGGGATAGAGGATGTTCACTACTATTGTTGGGATTGTTCATTGCTGTGCCTAAAAGAAATTAGAGGCAATGAGGTTGTGGATTTTAGAGCGTTGATGGCATATTTTGAACCACGTCTTTGTGTTGATGGAGGCCTCTCAAACTCCAAACTTGTTTTTGATTTATCTTCTAATTATTGAATCTTGTACATTATTGCACAAGATTGTGATATTGTGGATGCTTCATCTTGCATAGAGCATTGCATGAGTGATTTGCAGAGTGACAGACCCAAAAGGGAATGACACACTACAAGTGTCTTGGTGCTCTTATAGAAGTGTGGTTGGTGGATTTCATACATTGTACACATAAATCCCTTGAATGCCATTTCATATGGATTGTCTCGAGGTGCACATTGAATACTTACTTATTAACCATAACTTGTGAGGTAGTGTGGTGAATTGGGGAGGCGGCTTGTGGTGAGCGGAAACATTATGTTTGGTGTAAGGTTTTGCACAAAATAACTCTGGACAAGGTTGGGCATTGCAAGTGGTGATTGAAGCAGTATTGAGGGGTTCAAGCAAGTTCACCGACCATGATGAGTCATGCTTTTGTCACAAGTAATGCACAACAACTGTGTTGCTTGTGCCTCTAAGTATTGTGAATGAAACACAAATTCTCAAGTGATTTTAGTACGTGTCCTTGGTCCTTTGTAGAGCATATGTTGGTGCATAAAGTTCAGGTTTTGTAGCAAGCATTATTCCAATAAATGATTCCACTTATAGTGTTTGTTGATGTTTGAGTCTGTTAGGACTGAAACAACAACCTCGCAAGGATATGAATCCCCCTATGTTTTTATTGCTCAATTAAAATAAAATTTATAAATATGCACATAAACAATTCCTAAAAAAAAGACCAGGAATCTTCACTCATAAAATTGGTAGAAATAATATACAAAGATCATATATTATAAGAAATAAAAACATATCTCACATTCATCACATCCATAAAACATATTTGATCACATTTATAGGAAGAAAAAAGATGGTCTCAAAAAATCAGTGAATCTTAAAAGATTTTTTTTATTAGAATCAAAATAAGATTTTGATGAGTCAATTTCAAATATCTTATCCTCAAATATTTAGAGTTCAAAGATATAATCAAAATTAACCCCGAATTGGTTCTTTGAGATTTTCTCAAAATTGATCAGTGTTTATAGTCTGATGAAAATAAATGCGTTTGTCCAAAAGCACTGGGATTGAAGCTCCCATGGACCATAAAATAAAAAGAGGAGAAGAGATTGGAGTCGCTCAATCAAGGCAAAAGCAAAGCTGAACTCGGAGAGAAAAAAGAGAGAAGGGATAAAAACTCGGTTATGTTCTTCGAGTAAATAATACAAGTAACTTGATGCTTTTTGATATGAAGAAATTTTTTGAGAATAAATGTGATCTCTAGACTTATTGTGATGAATTTCTCATGGCTTCATTTGCTTGCTGATGCACCTTTTTTATATTTGTTTGTTGTGGTTATATGATCGATATTGACTGCTTCTGTTGGAGTCTTAGTAATCTTGGTTAAAATTCTTTTTAACCATTCTTCAATATATTCCTTTAGGGGAGCAACGATCACCTCTTGCTTGATTTTGATATTAAATAATTCGTTTTCAATTTCTCTAAAGTTGATTGATAATTTTTGCAAGGTGGTCTCAATATCTTCATTCCTTTTTGTATATTCCACGAACCAACTATCAATATCATCATTAGTGTATTCTACCATATTGTCAAATTTCTTTGCCGATAATCTTTTCAAAGTCTCAACATGTTCTTCAAATTGTTGTCTAGTTAGGAGCATTGAATTTGCTATCAACTTTGGATCTGATACCTCAATAGTAGTGCCCACAATATCTAACCCAATTAATTTTGAATATGCCTTGATCTTTTTGCATTTTAGGTCATTAAGTTCATTTAAAAGTCCCCTTAATATATTAAATCTTTGAATCCAACATGCTTTTAATTGCTTTATGACTTTGAGAGGGAAAATCTTTTTGCTTTCTTCTTTGTTCTGTCATTGCCAAAACCTTTGTAGCGAACATGGAAACTCCATCTTTGAGAAATCCTTCATCATTTGCTATGTCTGCGTTCAAATATTCCTTGGTATTTTGTATCTTGACACCGAGAGAAGATAAACTTTTTGCTAAATCCCATGTATTTAAAATAAGTGACATTCTTTTTTTTATGTTTTCTTCAACAAAATGTCGGGTAGCAGTAAGTAAACTTGATGCTCCTCTCAATCTTAAGTTTGACTTTGGGGTTCTCTGAAAGCTTCCGCCAGGTTGGACCATGGCAACAAGAGTGGCTAATATAGGTGGAGGCATCAAAGTCACTTCCAATTCTTTCACTCTTTCTTTAAGCATGAAATTTTCTGCTTCCATATCAATTATGGACACATCTGATGCATCTCCTGTAACTCTGTGAATTGAAGATAATTTAGATGCGAGTATATCTCTAAGATCAATTGTTGAACGAGATTTTCCCTTTTTGTCCTCTGAAGTTCTTTCGAAATTTATTTTTTTGGAAGATTTATCAAACAATGCATAATGTACAGAGAAAGTTTCCTCATCTGAAAAGACTTCATCTTGGATGACAAGTTCAACAAGAAGTTGTGTGTTCTCTTGTACTCGTTCTTCTTCATCAGGAAACCGAATATTCTTGATATCAACATCTAAAATAATATCTTCAAGAGGAATTTCATTTCCAGGTATGTGTTCTTCCTCTTCTTGTTGAGAACTAGTTCTTTTTCTTTTCACTTTCAACCTGTGAGGGTTTTCCAATTTTCTTTGGGGAGGGTTTTTCTCACCACCATCATCTGAATTATTAGTTGAATATTTCCTTTGTTGAGACGCTACAAACTAAGAATTTACTTTGGGTGGGCCACTTTTATGAGAAACAATAGGAGATTGGACACTTATTTCACCTGAGGGTTTTCCCTTTTCCTTGTAATGCTCTGTGGTGCTTACAATAGTTTCTATATCACTAGATTTTTTCTCAATATCCTGAATAGGAGAGTCATGGCTATCACCTTCTTCTTCTCCAAATATGAGGGTATTAACTGATGTAGGACTAATTCCAACTGATACCATATGATTGTGAAAGAGGCGATTAGGATCAAAACCCTTAATCTCTTATGCAAATCTTAAACTATATTGGTTGAGATAGGAAGCAAATTCATCAATTTTAGCAATTCCCCTCAATATAATTTCACCAAATTTCCATGGCAATGGGATGCACTGTTTCTTCCCTTTTTCATAGAAAACATGGAACTAGAACTTGTATTGTCTTGCTACTTCTATAACAAAAAATCTATCTCGTACATAATAAGAGAGAAAAAATGTGTTTTTCACGAGAACAAAAAATCATGATAATATTATAATCATCCATTTTTTTCAAAATCCCCTTTGTATCTAGAAAGACATGCTTCCAATGAAAATTTGGAGGTATTCTCGCCGAAAACCAGTTTCTTGAATGCAGACACAAAATCATTATAAACTTCATAGAAACAATGAATAACTTTTTGTCTCCACAGGGCTTGGTACCACATGGTTATTGGGTCGACCTTGCAATTTACCCATTTTCCAATGCTCAAGCCTTTGAAAATGTGACAATATGTAATGAGAAATATCAAATAAGAAGCCATGCAGAATTTCTTCTCACTCTTGAAATTCACTAGTTGTGTTGAGACTTCATTAGATATAATTTTTCCCCAATCAAAGATAACATTTTCATGAACTGTGAAATGTAAAATATACAGGGCCAACCGAGAAATGGTTTCCGTAGGCTCCTAACCAATGATTCTAGTAAAAAACCATGCAATTTCTCGATATGGGTCTTTCAAGGAACTAACCTGTATTCTAGATAAATCTTGTGGCATTGCTGCAGGGTCTTGCAAATTTTCTGACAGAAGCTCTATTCCATTATTCCTTCCCCTGAGAAAAGTTCTAGCTTCATCTCCTTTATACGTGAGAGTCAACTATGGTAATTTCAACAACTTCTTGAAAATCGATGGTGCCAAAGAGATAGGAGAATAATTATGTAATGGAATTGTCCTTCGATTCTAAACAAACTTGTCTACACACCAAGTTGTTGAATTTTAACTATGCTAGGCTCAAGCATGAAGTTTATTTCATTTTTATCATTTAATTGAACCATAAACAAATGCAGCTATACCATTAACAATTGCTGCAATAACCAAGATCACCAGAAGAAATACCATGCACAAGAACACAAGAAATATCCTGGGAAACCCTTCTCAAGAAGGTAAGAAAACCCAACAATCCTTTGCTATATTCTCAAGAAAAAGACCTCCCACACCATAGACCTAGCACACAAAAGGGTGCTCTCCAAAACCAAGAAGCTAATGCCCAAGAGAGGTGCACACTTCAGCCCTAGAAGATGTACTTGCTGAAATTCCGAAATTACATGTGAGTTGTGTTTCCTCAATGGGGAAATCACCTTTATTTATATTAGACTGGACACATCAAAAGTGGTGTCTATTGGCACAACAGGGCCGACCTCAATAACTCAGAATATAATTAATAATTACCATATTAATTAACTTTTACATTAATCATATTTCACTTTATGGTGGGCCTGACTTGTACCCTTTACATCACAATTAGGGTTACAGGTAAATCTAACTCTTAGACAATATAGCAAGGGATCTCACACACCCACTAGGGGCACATCCACCTGTGCTCAACCAGATGGACGTCCAACTCAACAGATCTCTATCTCACTGAATCTCACAGGAGAATCATCTAGACACACACTCACTAGTGCCCAACCACCAGGGTCATGTCCACTTGTGCTAAGCCACATGGACCTCCTACTCAATAGATCTCTATCTCATTGAGTTTCACAGGAGAATCATCTGGAGTACCACATCGTATCAACTCTCTACATAGAGGAGAACAATAAACCCATCACATGGGCACCTTCACCCCTCTCAGGGGTACACATCGTTTCATCTCAAATGACACACCCATCTCATGGGAGTCCCCACACAGGGGCACACAACGTTCCCTCTCAGTCTAAGAGAGGAATGACACACCCATCTCATGGGCACACCCAACTCATGGGCTCTCTCACAGGTCAACTCACTATGTATGTGTCCTGGAGGATGTCTAATGCAACTGTAATCATCAACACTCCGTCTCAGCTAGGGAGGCATTCTCTACCAGGACAAGTCTCTCATGGAAGTACTTGAACTTCGTCTTGGCATGCGGTTTGGTGAAGATATCTGCAACCTTCTCATGTGTAGGAAGGTACTGCATGTGTACTGCTTTCCTCTACACCATGTATCTAATATAATGATATTTTATCTCAATGTGTTTCGATCTATCATGAAACACAGGGTTCTCAGAGAGCTTTACACATCTCTGGTTATCACAATGAATAATGGTAGGATCCATCTCATGATCACATAAATCTGCCAGGAGCTTGCGAAGCCACACTGCTTCGCGGACTGGCACACTCAATTCTATATGCTCTGCTTCTGCGGTACTCAAGGCCACAGAGCTCTATTTCCCGTTGCACCAAGAAACCATGGCAGACCCCAAGGTAAAACAACAATCGGATGTGCTCTTCCGGTCCACTATGCTGCCTGCCCAATCTGCATCGACATATCTCTGCAAACTCAAGTCTACACTAGAGGCATATCTCAAGCCATATCCAACTGTGCCTCATAGATATCTCAATACATGCTTCGCTGCTATCCAGTGAGTATGTATCGACTGACTCATGAACTGACTAAGTACGTTCATTGCATAGCATATATCAGGTCTAGATAGATCAATGATCCAATCAACTGTCGGTAAAAATGTGGATCAATCTCGCCTGAATCAGTAGAAGCATCATTCATTTTTCTTCAAATCCATCACCATCGATGTAGGCATGGATTTGCACTCTGTCATACCAAACTTCTTCAATATATCCACTGTATATTTTCCTTGATTCAGGAAAATCTCATTAGTCCTCTGCCATACTTCTAGTGCCGAGAAGTAGTGCATCATACCCAAATCCTTCATCTCGAATTCATAAGTCAATGCTCGCTTGCATTTAGCAATAAATATTTCTAAACTAGTGAGGAATAATTCATCCACATACATAACCAATATTAGGCACTCGTTACCAACAATATGATAATATAGGTTTGGATCAACAACACTCTTGTTGAAGCCCAAATTCATCAAGAATCCATCCATTTTCTCATACCAAGCACGAGGTGCTTGCTTTAGTCCATACATGGCTTTCTTCAATATGCACATATGAGATTTCTCGTCGTGTATCACGAATCCTTCTGGATGCTCGATATAAACTTCTTCCTCAATCTCATCATTGAGAAAGAATGTCTTTACATCCATATGATGTAGTTTCAAACTCATGGATGTACCTAGTGCAATGATGGTACAGATGGAAGTGTATCAGGGTACTGGAGCAAATGTATCATCATAGTCAACTCCCTCTACTTGTGAGAGTCCTCTGGCTACAAATCTCGCTTTGTATTTCTCAACACTTCCATCAACTGCATGCTTGATATTATAGATCTACTTGGAAGTCACTTCAGACTTCCATTTTGGACTCAGAACAATATCCCACACATCATTCTTCAAGATGGACTGATATTCTTCTGCCATCACATCTTTCCATACATGCCGACCTATCACTTCTCCATGACAAGAAGGCTCAGAATCAATGATGTGGCTCATAACTGAAAAGTAGCTCGAAAATCTCTTTGGTTTTTTGCTCTCTCGGGATGTGCCCTGAGGGGCTACATGTCCCTCTACCTCCTGCAGAGTTTGTCGAGCCTAGGAATGCCTTTTATGACCTACTGCAATATCTCTGGGAATATCAATTGGAGCAACTAGAACAACTGGATCAAATGGAATAATGGATGTCTCCCTCCGAACTGCTGAAGGGAGAGAAGGTATTGTCTCACTGTCAATCTTCATCTGAGATTCTCTGGATCTTTGAAAGGCTATCTCTTCTTCAAATATAACATCTCTGCTCACCTCTATCTGTCTCTGGCCAATGATGTAGATCCGATATGCCTTTGAAGATTCACTGTATCCCACAAATGTACTTTTTTTTCCTGAAGGGTCTAGCTTGGATACCCAAATATCTTGAAGTATCCAATATCAGGCTTCACTCCGGTGAAGGCTTCTTCGGGAGTTATGTTCTTCAAAATATGGTGATGACTTCTGTTCAGAACATATGCTGTTGTCATGCATGCTTCTTCCCACATAATCATTGGTAGACTATGATCATGTATCATTGCTTTGGTTGGTTCAATGATGGTTCTGTTCTTCCTCCTTCTCAAATAGTTTTGACTCCCTCTGAGTCAAGTGACTCCCTTTGAAGTTTGAAGGAAAAACATCTTCCTTTGTTGTTAACCTGCCTGGAACATGAAAACAAATGAAAGGAAACAAGACAAGAGTATCTCCTAGAGGAGAATAATGAGTACATATCTAGAATCAAAAAAATTTAAGGATTGTTGTCACAGCTACAACACCTACTTGTAATGTAGCAAACTTAAAAATGTAGGTTAGATGAATGATAATTAAAACAATCAAACTTGGAGTCTTCACTTCCAGTGTGTTGTTCCTCTGAATGCACTGAGATCCCTCTAGATCCATGATTGCAACAAAGGTTCCTTCCTCCTGCAAGTACCCTCATGGCAATGATACAAACAATATATACAAGTGCATATCTAAGAGCGCTAATATGATTTCTCCAATGGCACCTAGCTGATCTCTGATCTCTGACATCTTCATGAAGAAGATAACAACGGTGTCACCTTTTGTCATCTTGATATTTTGAAGTCGACCCTTCAATGTAAGAGATTGAGTATCATATTATCTTCCTTGCCTTGACGTCATCTTCCTTCCTTTCTTCCTTCCCTTCATCGGTCACTATCTCTAGTAAACCTTTTTGTATCACCCATAATAAGTCTTCCTCTTCAAAGGTGACTTGAAGTCTTGACTTGCAGGAACTGAAGTTGCTTGATCCATCAAGTCTATCTTCCACCAAGGTTCTATTCATCATATTTTCATATTTTCACAAACCCTTTCCAACCGTGCTAGAGAACCTAACGGCTAGAAGAACACTGGTGAGTTGAAAAGCTCCTTCAATGACCCGCGAAAACCCTAATTCTGAAATTTCTGCAGAAAATTGCTAAACCCTAGGGCAAAAAATTCAAAATGCTTGGAAATTCACTTTGAGAGTCTCTGGAGGTGCGATGAAGGAGGCCGTACACTCCTATCCATTTTTCAGCCCCAACTTCCAAGTGTAAAGTGTTGAAATCACCCAAAAGGAGAGGGCCGTACGTAATTGCAGAAAACCCTAGGGGGTCGTACAAAATTGCAGAAAGGAGAGGACGACTTCTTTAATGCTTGTGAAATGGGTTCTTCAAGACCTAAGCTCTGATACCATGTTGAATTTTCACTATTCTAGGCTCAAGCATGAAGTTTATTTCATTTTTAGCATTTACTTGAACCATAAACAAATGTAGCTACACCATTAACAATTGCTGCAATAACCAAGATCACAAGAAGAAATACCATGCACAAGAACAAAAGAAATATCCTGGGAAACCTTTCTCAACAAGGTAAGAAAACCCAACAATCCTTTGCTATATTCTCAAGAGAAAGACCTCCCACACCATAGATCTAGCACACAAAAGGGTGCTCTCCAAAACCAAGAATCTAACGCCCAAGAGAGGTGCACACTTCAGCCCTAGACGATGTACTTGCTAAAATTATTAAATTATATGTGAGTTGTGTTTCCTCAATGGGGAAATCACCTTTATTTATACTGGACTGGACACATCAAAAGTGGTGTCTATTGGCACAACATGGTCGACCTCAATAACTCAAAATATAATTAATAATTACCATATTAATTATCTTTCACTTTATGTTGGGGCCGACCTCTACCCTTTACATCACAATTAGGGTTACAGGAAAATATAACTCTTAGACAATATAGCAAGGGATCTCACACACCAACTAATGCTCATCCACTAGGGGCACATCCACCTGTGCTCAGCCACAGGGACGTCCAACTCAATAGATCTCTATCTCACTGAGTCTCACAGGAGAATCATATGGACACACACTCATTAGTGCTCAACCACTAGGGTCACGCCCACCTGTGCTGAGCCACATGGATGTCCTACTCAACAGATCTCTATCTCACAGGAGAATCATTTGGAGTACCACATTGTCTCAACTCTCTACACAGAGGAGAATAATACACCCATCACATGGGCACCTTCACCCCTCTCAGGGGTACACATCGTTTCATCTCAAACGACACACCCATCTCATGGGCATCCTCCCCACATAGGGGCACACAACGTTCCATATCAGTCTCAGAGAGGAGCGACACAAACATCTCATGGGAACACCCAACTCATGGGCTCTCTCATAGACCGACTCACTCAGTTTGTGTCCTCGAGGATGTCTCATGTAACTGTAATCATCAACACAAGTAACCATCTCTTTGCAGTAAAAAACTTCGAGGACACACCCATCAAGAGCTATTCCCAACGTCCATATTTTGTTGTTACCTCTTCTTGGAAAAGTTGCATAATACCAATAGGACCTTGACCAATGATAGTTGTGATCTTTTTGGGTAAACAAATTCAAGGTATCTCCACAGAAATATTGCTTTCTCTCATCCATCTTAACTAGGTTGGAGAACTTCTATGTAACACTATTTAGAATATTGACAAGATCTTGCTTGATAATACTACTTAAGTTCTCTTTTCAATGCAATAGTTAATATGAATTAAATGTGATTGCCTTGGGAAATATGCCATTAATAAAAAACTTTTTTGAAATTCAATTAGCACTCAAATCCGTAGATTTAACATTAAATATATCTCGAGAAGTGTGAAAGAGTAGGGACACATCATGGTGGGGGGTTGAGTATGGAAGAAATGTTTATATGAGCCCGCAAGTCTGCCAACCCGCGAACCTGCCATGAGTCATAAAATGGTTAAGTATCAACAATAGTAATAATTAAGGCTTGATATAAGAACTTGATATGAGAAAATGATTAAGTATTGGTATCTGTCGATTAGACTCACAAGGATGGTTTAGAAAATGAAACAAGTCCACGAGTTCGTTATAAAAGAGAGGATAATAAAAGAAAACTAAGTGTTGGAAGTTTTGGGGAACAAGGAGTCTTAAGTGAATTTTAGTGGTAGTGGACTTGTGAAAAGATGGAAGGATGCACCTGCGAGTCCACCGAACCGTGAACCCACCAAGATATGAAAAAATGACTAAGTATGGTACAATTTATATACCACGGAAAAGAAAGGTGTGTTTTACATAACACAAAAATCTYGTGGAAAAACATATGGGACCACGACAAAAAAAGAATTTTTCTGAGTGTAGAAAAGTGAGAGAAAAGAAACACATAGGGGTCAACAAGTGCTAATATAATATTTCTTGAGGCTTCTAAGCATTGAATTCACTAATTTTTTGTTGTGGTCTTTGAGGTTGTTGCTCGATGTTGGAGGGAGGTTTAAGTGTTGATGTAACAACATCCAACATGTTATCATAACACTATAGAGTTCCTTGGTATGTACTTAGTTTTAAACCATTAAATTTGAGATGAATCATGTGTAGGATGGAGTAAAGTAGCCATTCAATGCATTGATCTAGTTGTAACACTTGTTTCAAACCCTTCTCTTAATTTATGATTAAAATCACTTAATGGCTCCTCTTGTTTCCAACGGATATACATGAGCACATGAATACTAGTGAAGGGTTGTTCCATCTTGCTCAATTCTTGTATAAACTTTTCCTTGACTACATAAAAGGTCACAAGGGTAGGTTGGAGGGGCTCTCACTAGTTAGAATAGAGAATGAAAAAGGCTCTAGTGAAAATCTCATCTAAGGGGTTTAATACTTAAAGTAAGTGTTAGCGTGCACGAGTGAGAGGGCTACAATAGAGAATGGAAAAGGCTCTAGTGAAAATCTCATCTAAGGGGTTTAATACTTAAAGTAAGTGTTAGCGTGCACGAGTGAGAGGGCTACCCACCTTCCCTTTCTCCCTTCGTAATTAGAGCTCATTAGTGTTTTCTTTAGATTGCCTTAGTGCGCCCTAATCCATAAGGTAGCAAAAAGTCCCCTAATTTCCTTCTATAAGGAAAGTTCGATACGTTTTCCAACCCAGATTCCAAAGGTAACATTTTCAAAGGGGGATTTGTAATAAGAATTATTAAGTTGCTCAATGATAGTCTCTAATAAAAGAATCTTTGGTAATTCTACATTATGATCATGTGATTGCATCCATTGGATTCTTTATTGTAAGGTAGGGTATGTGCAAGCATGTGTTTCTCACCCCATTGTTGAAGTAGTCATCATTGGGGCAACGCTAGTATTGGAATTGGATTCAAGACAATGTGCGAATATCATCATAGATTTCTTAGCTTCCTTAACATAATCCACTATGATCATAGGGGTGCATGCGGGTGGAGAAGAGAGGTGTCTTCTACCCAAGGTTGCATCCTTTGTGGTACATGATCAATTTGCGACTATTTTTCTACAACAATATGTAAATCCTCCATGGACATTGTATCCACTAGTTCAAAGTAAACAATGTTCGAATTCTACATGAATGAACGTGAAGTTGTACTTGAAAAGCAAAGTCATCTTTTGGATTAAGGTTTCATTGGCAGAATTTTGGCCCTAAAATGGACCTTATGAACCAAAACAATATTTTTGAATTTGAAATTCAATAACCAATAAAATTTCAAAAACTAGGACAATGATTATCATTGGATTGTACAAATATATTTGTTTCCCATTTTTATTTCATAAGAACTAACTCCACATTCATCTGGATGAAAATTTTAGAGAGATAATAATGAGACATGGTAAACATCCTTAAAAAAATTTAATATAAAATATTTTACATTATCACTTTCAATCTTTAAAATAAAATCACATTAATTAAAATAAGGTCAGAGTATATGAAAAATATTTTATATAATTAAGAATAATACAAATTATAAATAACAGTAATGAAATATTAATTTTTTAAACATTATTTTAATTATTATTTACTAATTTTTAATATATTTTGTGAATTTCAAATTTTCTATTAAATATAAAAATATACTTTGTTTATCGAATGTATTTTTTGTTGAAATAAAAAAACAATCTATGTAGAAACGCAAAAGTGCATAATAACAAAGTTGTTTACCTTTTCAAGATCTTTCCAACATTCCAAATAAAATGGAGGTTAGAGTAAAATGTTATAAAATAATTAAAAAAATTATTTTCGATATTAAAAGATTAATTTTTTTAGTATTTTGAAAATAAAAACAATTATATAAATAAAATAAAAAACTCGTAATAATAATAATAATTTTTTTCTTTTATATTTTGAAAATCAAAACAATTATGTAAATAAATAACAATAAAGTTATGGATTTCTTCAAAATATTTCCTAACCGTGCAAATTACATTCAAAATAGAGGTTGTAGGTCAAAAGGTTATGACCAAAAAAACCTAGATATAAAACATATTGAGGTTGGTAATATGTTATTAGTTATATTTAAAATGATATAAATTAAGTAAAAAAAATACATTATTTATTGTATGTTCATAATTTATTATTATTCATTGTTTTTACACAAAGTTTAGAATTTTCATTTTCATAGTTTTTACACAAAAGTTTAGAATTCTCATTTTCATAGTTTTTACACAAAAGTTTAGAATTCTCATTTTTATTTTTAATTTTTTCATTTGAACTTTATATTAATTTAATTTACATAATTTCTGTAATGTGGATATCGAATTGATTTTTACTAGATAACATCTCTTAGTGTTATGTAAAATATGTTTTTATAACATAGTTGTTGATATGACGAGAAATATGACCTCAAAACGAGAACTCTGATCCTTTTGGATAAAAAACACCAAAACCAACCCCTAAATCTAAAGTGGTGCTACCGGTAGCATCATTTTCTTTTGGGGTTAAAATTACCACCTTTTGCAACTATTGCATTAACAGTCTTGTAATATTGTCAACAAAAACTATAAAATCAACTCCCAAATTGAAAAGTGGCACTAACAACAACACTATTGTTTTTCGAGGTTAAAATTGCAACTTTTTTGAAACAACGGACTCAACAATCAATGCTATTGCAACCAAAATTTTAAAAGATCAATCTTTGAATCGAAAAGTGGTGCTTCCAGTAACACCTTTT
>SNQJ01S0005326.1:108538-134455 GCA_010110895.2 Picea sitchensis
TTTTTTAAAGAAGTATTTAGAACAAATTTAAAATAAATTAAATAAAAAACTAAAAAAAACAAGTAAAAAATTAAAAAAAAACAAATACAAGAAAAATCCATAAAATATATTAAAAAATTAAATTTGAATGAGGGGCGATTGCTGAAATCACCCCCTCCTCCCCTCTTGAGCGTTTCCCACCCTTGCGCTCCTCTTCGCACGACTCTACCACCAGTCGTCGCTCATTTGAGTGGCAGGTGGGCGAGGGTTGGTTGGGGGTGCGAGGGTTGGTGGGGGTGGTGGTTTCTTGGAATCGATCCCTATTCATTTTTATTTTTTTTGGTTATTTTTTCTTTTTAATTTTCAAATTTGGTTTTTAAAATTATCTAATTATTAATATAAAAAAAATTAAAACTTTTTAAAACAATTTTTTTTTAATTTATTTTTCATTTAATTTTGTTTTGTGTTTTGTGTTTTTTTTAATTAAATTCGATTTTTTTTATTTTTTTTTTGCAATATTGTTGAGTTTTTAGGTTATAGTTTTAAAAATGTTGTAATTATAATCCAAAAAAAGGGGCACTATTGATAGTATTTATTTTTTATTCGAGAGTTGAATTTTTAAAGTTATGATTTCAAAAAAGTTGTATATTTAGCCTTGAAAAAAAGAGGGGATTATTATTGAGAGCACCACTTAAGTTGCAATTTTAACCTTGAAACAAATAGTGCTGTAAGGATATCGGTTTTCAAGGCTATGATTTCAAAAAAATTGTAATTTTGGCCTAAAAAAGAAAGGAGGTTGTTAATGAAAACATTACTTTTTGATTTGGGGATTGATCTTTTTAGATTTCAATTACAATGACACTAATTGTTAAGTTCGCGGTTTCAAATAAGTTGCAATTTTAACCTTGAAAAAAATGATGCTACTATTAGCACCAGTTTTCGGTTCAAGAGTTGATTTTAAAGTTTTTGTTGGCAATATTATGATGATGTTAACTTCATGATTACAAAAGATGATAGTTTTAACGAAAAAAACTGTTACCAATAACACCACTTTTTGAAACCAAAATAAAAACAACCACTAAATACAATATCTAAAAACCAAAAGCCTTAAAAATTTGTTATTATATTTTAATTAAAAAATTCTTTTTAACCTCAAATTTTATCTTCTCTAATAATTATTTATGAAATCACTAACAAACATCACATCATGAGGTGAAGCGTAAAGTGCAAAGTTGATTAGTGGCACACAAAATACATCAGATACATAAAATACTACATAAACTAACTAGGGACGACGTGAAGGGATTTCACAGGGAGCCTCAATAAAGAAAGATTGTGCAAAGAATCTGCATTAAACATCCATGACCAAGTTTGAAAAAATAATTATGACTAAGCTCACCTCACCAAATTAACTATTCGAGTAGGAAAATTTTGACAAGTTTCATAGCAATGGGTCTTAGCTAAAAGGATTCACAATGCATATACATAATAAAAATTGGTTTGTAAATGGAATTTATCTATTTCAACATTAATATTAATGCCCTATGATATCATCACAGGAAATACCTACACATGGTTGTGTTCAAAAAAATTTATTTCTTTTAAAAATAGGGTGATTGGGTAAGCTATTCAAGAAAATCTCTCTATGAACTTTATGAACTTTTTATAGTAAACAACAATATGAAACTATTCAAGAAAAACTCTTTATAAACCTTTTATAATAAACAACAATATGCTAGTTTTTTTGAATTTTATTTTAAAATCAAACACATCATATAAAAAGAAAGATAATGTTGTTGATGCACTCATTGTAAGAATGCATGTGACAGAATATATGTTCTGAACAAAAGAGTTGTTGAATCCATTGTGTCATATGAGCATTACCTTTACGTGAAGGAAGAATTGCAACAATGAAATGTACACCATAAGGGATATCACCTACAAATGATGACATTTCAATATAAAAAAAAATGAATACATGTTTCTAATTCTTTTTTGATATTAAAGCTTCCTTTAACTATTGATAGAAACATTATGTACATCATTTTAATATAAAAAATCCGAGTCTTGCATGTAATCGTCACATACACTAGTAAACATCTATGAAACTAAGCAATTGGGTTGACTTAAGCCAAAACACTAGATAATATATAGCTACTAAAAAAAATATCGAAGTATCAAAATCCATGGTGCCACTAGGCATAAAACTAGATGCATAAAACACTAAACAACAAGAGGGGGCTCATCATGTTCATCCGAGGTAGGGCCCCAATCAACCATTATGGGTCACTCATTGTCCAACATCTTCTATCCATCGCCAATAGGATCAAAAGGTTTAGGATCCTTTGAGATGGCAAGCGACAAAGTCAGAAATCGATCGTCATGGATAACAGAGGAGAGAGACATATTGTATGCATGTTCTCGTGACTTTCTAACTTGTCTTCCAACTCGATGGTGACCACTTCAATGAGTTCGTGTTGCGGTGGGAAAGAGGGGCCATGTGCCCTCCTATTCATTTTGCAAAGGGCCTTACCCTAACACTCCAACAACACAATAAGGAAAACACTACCTAGTAGGGGTTTTTACAGAGGCTTTTAGTGTTGCAATATTGAGCAAGATATCAAAAAAACCTCCACTAAAACCCATGCTATTGATAACAAAGGTTTTAAAGGATGTTCAGTATAACTGATAATTCTGGGTGGCTGGAGGTTCTTATGAAGGTTTTTTTTTTTTGGTTTGCTTATATCCTTGAAGCACACCAATGTGCCCATAATTAATACACATTGGTGTGTATTATATTTTTTTAAGGCATCAATGAGTATTATATTTTAAGGCATCATTGTGTATTACATATTTTGAAAGCACTTGTGCATATTACATATTTTGAAAGCACTAGTGCAGATATCCTTGTCCGCACCATAAAGCCTTGTAATGGTGATGATAACCGTAACGACAATGACAACGATATTGTTGAAGAAAATGGTGTTGTTGTTGTCATTAGAAGCATTAGTGCATTTATGCATTTATGATAGTTATCAACATCAATGCATTTGTACATGTAGAGAACACCTATGCTTAACAACCATTTAAATGCACTTCTACGTAAATATATATGAACCGTACCATTGAAATCAAATTAATACAATGCATCGATATGTTTCAATGCCGAATTTTTCCACATCACGGATATGTAGATGTAACTTCTTGACATTTTTTTTTTTTAAATTTCAATTAATCATCTGAAAATCATATATATTTTTAATAATAATATAGATTTTATATTTTAATTATTGCAATTGGAGATAATAATTACATTAATGTGTCATGTCATTTAAACAAATACCAACAAGTTACACATCTGTTCATTGGAATAATATACACCATCCATATATTTAATTGACAATTATGTGACATTTTACAACACTAGAGAATGCCATAGAATAATAAACTCATTTTATTATATACGAATAAGGGAGCTTTTTTCATACAATATGGGACAACATAAAGTTCCATGAAATGTCAATAAATAATTGTTACAATTATTTGTAACTTTTTTTTTTTATAAACTATCATATTGTATTATCAGAGTATTAACAAAATTACAATGGCAAAATTGCAAAATATTTGATGTTATCCATCTTTCTGGGAGGCTTGAGAGCTACTAAATCTGCATAACAATTTAATCTTAGCCTATATATTCTAGAGAAGAGAGTCAAGATCCTGTAAGGATGATTACAAAAAACATTCATAGAGAGAAGATTTTAGCTAGTAGGATTTGCAGGAGGAGGATCCTCATGAGATTTTGTCATCTGGCGATTGTCCTCATTAGATTCAACAAATTGGATTCCAAGATAAGCTGCTATGATTGTGAGCTTCATGTCCATGGCTTGATTTTGTAGCTTGGGATATTTTTCCCGCATCAAGAGGTCATTTAGAACAACTTGTTTGTCAGTGATTGCTTGGCCTAGGAGGGATTTCATGATCCAGAATAGCTCGAGAGTTCTGAAATACTTTGTTTCATGAGACCTGGTAGACCCAATGTCTCAAATCCAACTTCGCATCTCAACTTCTATTTCACTGTCCGGAGTGCTCTGTCGAAATTGACGGGCATTAACTTCCATTTCTTCTAAGGCTTCTTGGGTTGGAGGAGGCGTATTGGCATGGTAAGATTTTGCAACATTGATGGCATCCTAGTGCGATCTCGGGATTGGTAAGCGTGCATAGGAGCGATTTCCTCTATTACTAGCACATCCTCTTTCCATAGTTACTTCCGCAAGAGGGAAAGAAGAAGGGTTAAGATACCAATTCGTGAAGCTAAGATGTTAAGGTCCTAACCCGCACATGGGTAGATTAATATATTCGGATGTAATAAAGGTCAATATTAATAAGACCTTTCAATAAAAGAGAATTAGGCGGATGTAAGAAGACCTAATAGAAGCTTCCGCTTCTAGAAGGATCTTCCAATTAGGCATATGTAAGAAGATTCCATTAGAAGCTTCCATTTAGCTGATCTTCCCTAGATGCTTCTTTTAGTATAACAGAGTCGAGGGTATGAGAACCCCAGCTTGAATATTATTCTAATAGAAAGGCCGCCGGGATTGAGAGGCTGCCCCCTCGAAGAGGCCCAGAACATTGCTATCCTGAATCAAGTGCTATTTCGGTTGCTATCATATATCATTTGTATTGTGAAGATTATGCCGATATTTCACTGCTATTCTCGCTATTTCTAGCATTTCGCTTCGTTCTATATTTTATATATCCTGGTATCTTGCAAGTGGTATCGTAGCACTTTCCTTGGCGTAAATTGTGGGTATTTTTTTTCAAAGTAGAGACGTATTACGGCGTCTCTAAGCCACAGAGACCTGTCGTTAAGCGCATAAACCCATGGTCAGGGACTCATCTGTGAAATACAAGTGGTTCTGTTAATTGTTGGCCACCCCTTTGTACCCCCTGCTTGGTACCCCTTTCGAAGTGGTAGCGATCGACAAAGACCTCGCGGTAACGATCAATCTAGATTTAAGCCCTTCAGATAAACCTATCTACGCCGGACGCTATAGTCACCGGTAACGCGACTTCTAGAAGATATTCTCTAGTACCCTGGTAGTCGGGTAGTACGACTATGCGCGGTCTATCCTCCTTTATTAGTGCCCTGAGATATTGGGTCATAATTTACCGTTGGACCCCGACGATACTGCGGAATATAGCACAGGCAAACCTTAATCAGGAACCCCGAATACCTAACCTTGGGGAACATAAACAACAAAATAAACAAATTAAACCGGGCGAGATCTATTAACCTTCGCAGCTTATTCTGCTAAGCGGCGAATACCGGTTCGGAATTTGGGATTTCAGCACCGCAAAGATTTTTCGCACTACAATCAAATCCCCAACAAAAATAAAATAAAAATAAAAATATATATATATATAGAAATTTTTTGGACCATTATTTGAGACCTATCCCATTAGATTCATCTCACTTCATCACTTTCTCCATATCATTTTTCAAGAAAATTTCAATTCCCACGCGACCCTTTTCAGCTCAACCGCCATCATGGCTCACACCAACCAAGAACTAGAGTCTCGCCTAAACACCGCACATGGTTTACTTGAGACCCAACAAGAAGTGCAACAACTCATCGCTACTATTGGCTCCGTGATGCCTCCATGAATGCATCCGGCCATGTAGCCGTACAGTCCGCAACGGCGGAAGTAAAAAAATGAACTTCAATCTGTCATTGTAGCACTCGCACTAAACTCAAAATCCTCTCTACATGATGTACCTAAAAAGATCAAGGTGAAACCTCTTCCCATTCCTTTCAACCACATCACTTTCAAAGGGACATACTTCCAAGGGTGGATGTAACTAAATTTGATACTGCACTTCACTGGTTGGGTCACACAAATGGAACATTACTTCTCTCTACAACATTGCTGCGATGACTTGGCCAAACTTCGTATGGTGTTCTCCATCTTGATCAAGAACGGCAATGCAGGTACGTGGAGAAAAAGCTTCCCCAATAAGGATATATTGCTTGACCCAATTTGTTGCCGAAGCTTTATGAACGCTTTGACACCTACACCAACCATTTAGGGTCGCTTGACAAATTGAAGCAATCAGTACGCCGAAGACTTCATAGTCGTGATTTTGAGCGCCCCGGCTTTTCTGACAGAGGGCATGACTGATGCCTTCGCGAAAGTGTTTTACCGCTGGCCTCTTGGCGAGGAGGTTAGGCCCATGTCCTCATGGTCAACTTCCACGACTTGGGTGGAGGCTACCAAAAAGCCAGAAGCACACAACAAATTGTTTCTCTCAAAACCGTAAGCCTACCTTTATCCCTCGCCCTAAAACAATAAACCCCACTACTCCCTCAGCCCTCTTAAGATCCATAAATTGACCAGGGCTTAAATGGTCGAACGACAACTCAAAGGCCTCATAATCAGGATGACAAATATTTTCCCCGCTACAAAATGTAAGGAACAAAGCTCTTTATGGCTCCTCTCTCGAGGATACTTCAAGAAGACGATGATGACACTTCCCCTCGCTCCCAGTCACCGAACTTCAATAGACCTCCTTCCGGACTCCTAAGAACCCATCATTTCTCAATGCCCCACCGGCTTCTCCGCCCCCAAACTCTCAAGCTAATCGGTTATATCAGCACCTAAAGGTCATCATCTGCTGATAGTGGTAACACCCACAACTTTATGCTCCATCGCCGCATCTTCAAGAAATCCATTGCTATATCCATGTTGTTCATACTTTCCAAATCATGATTGCCAATGGGGTCGGCGAAATGTGGAGGGCGCTAGAAAAGATACAAGGGCCTCCAAACAGGTGACTACAAACTCAAATCACATATGTTTGCTATTGACATGGGAGGTTGCGACATTGTGTTGGTGTCAATGGCTCAACCCGTCCCATTCTCATGGACTTCCGTAACTTAACCATGCAATTTTGACCAAGGAGGCCACAATACTACACCCTGCATCACCGCTGGTTCTCCCCGGAATCATCGGCTCATCGCATGGAGAAATTACCTCGTGGCACATTCGGGTGTCATAGCCCAACCCATGCCATTCAAGCCACATAGATCCCACCCATGCCCCAAGACCTCCAAGCCCTCTTGAATAAACATCAAACGCCTTCCACTCCCCAAGGACTTCCTCCTCCTTCCCGTGCATGGCCCGATCATTCCATTCCCCTTGTCCTGTGAAGCCTTCCCCCAACATAATTTCCATATCGCCACCCCTTTGCCCAAAAGAATGAAATTGAAAAGATGGTCCAGAACTCCTGATCACGGGGTTTCATCCGTCCTAGTAATGTCCTTATTCCTCTCGGGTTGTCATGGTACTAAAGAAAGAAGGTTCGTATGCCATGTCCCGGACTTCCGCGGCCCTCAATAAACTCACCACAAAGATAATTTCCCATCCTGGCCATTGATGACCTCCTCGATGAACCGGAAAGGGTGCCCAATTCTTCACCACAAACTGACCTTCGGGCCGGCTCTCACCAGATCCGTATGAAAGAGGCTGACATTCCTGGGACTCTGCCTTTTTCTAACTCATGAGGGCCACTACGAAGTTTTGGTCATGCCCTTTATTGTAACGCCCTTCCACCTTTCGTGAGCCTCGGCGAACCATGTCTCCGCCCCTTCGGCTATTTTGTCCTAGTTTTCTTGATGATATCCTCATATATAGCAAGCATGGAAAGACCATCTCACCATGTGGGATCAAGTTCTCCTTCACAAAGACTCTTTCCTCAAATGTTCAAATGTGCTTTTGCGTCCGGTTGGAATACTTGGGTCATCTCAGGCAAGATGGTAGCCGGTGGACCAAAGATTGAAGCGAGCGTAAGATTCGCCGACCCTAAGACTCCTAAAAGTTTAAGGGATTTCTTTGGGCTCCTTACTGTGGTATTACCAGTTCGCCAAGAATCCAGGAAAGATTTCAAAGCACCTCTCACGGCCCCTCCTTAAAAGAACTCTTTCAATTGACCCCAGCAGCCGCTCGCTTTTCAAACTTTGAAGATGGCCATGCACCACTCCTGCTCGCTTCTCCCTAATTTCCGCCAAAGACTTTTGTGTTGGAATGCTATGCATCCGGGAAAGGAATTGGCGCCGCCCTTATGCAAGAGGCCGCACCTTTTGGCTCTTTACGCAGCAAAACAACCTGCCCGGAAAAGAATCAAGCAAACCTATCGGCGAAAGTACCGTTATAATTTTGCATGCACTTGAATTATGGCGCCCTTATCTCTTGCGTGGGGGCAACGACTCCAAATTAAGACGTAATTCATCAAAGCCTCAAATAATTTCTTCGAACAACGCATTTCCTCCCATAAATAAAATGGGTCACTAAGCTCTTTAAGGCGATTATGAGATCATTTACAAGAAGGGCAAAGACAATGTAGTGGCGGATGCATCATCTCGGAAATAAGGAAGACGAAGGATCCCTTTTCTTTCTTTCCTTCATTGTACCCATTACAAAGATGCACCGTGAATGGCCGCGAAGACCCAAAAGTCAGACTAAATCGTGCCATAACCATTGCATCAAGGCTGCCAGTTCCCCAGTAGGTACTCTTTGGTCATAGGATGAGCTTCATACAAAGGTCGCTTGTATTTATGTAAACAATCCAAGCTAAATCCACGGTACTTTCTCCGGGAGCTTCATGTTACACCTACGTTAGGCACCTCGTGGTTCAACCAAAACATATGATTGAAAGTTAAATCATTCTTTTATACGGTACAAAACAGATCCGTAAGTTTGTATCGAATGTGATACTTGCCAATCCAACAAGGGAGAAACAATCAACTTCCGTGCAATACTCCAACCGGGCCCTTACCCCCGTGATATTTGAAGGATATATCAAGTGATCATTTACGTGCTTACCTAAATCGTGGAATAAATCAGTTGATATGGTGGTGGATCGACCTTTCCAAGTATGCTCATTTTTGTGTTTCACCACCCATTTACCGCATCCACTTTGGCTCAAATTTTCATGGATCAGTCTTCAAGCTTCATGGCATGCCAACTCTATTGTTTCGACGAGACCCAACTTTCACAAGTACTTTTTGGAAAGAACTGGCGGTTAAGCAAGTACACAATTGTATCTCACCAAATTTTATCATCCCTGCATGCATGGTCAAACAAGTCGCCAACAAGTAGCCGTTCCATTCCAGGTGTTTTGCATCAGAAAAATAACACCAAGTAACAATGGTTACCCCTCGCCGAATGGTGGTACAACACTACATATCATACAACCACTGCATGACTCCTTTTGAAGAAATATATGGACATAATCCACCTTCATTTCTCTCATTCTTACCGGGTACCTTGAAGGTTTGGCGGTTGACCAAACACTTACTTTCCGAGAGGATATCCTTCGTATTCTTAAAGAGAACTTGGTCATGGACCGGAATAGAATGAAGCAACAGCAGATCAAGGTCGACCGGAACGCCAATTTGTAGAAGGGGATCAGGTTTTTTTGTGGCTACAACCATATAAGCAACTTCCCTCAAGGCCGAAAGGGTTTCCAAGTTAGCCCCAAATTTTGGCGGCTCCTGCCACGCTCTGGGAAGCTGGTGGGTCAAGTCGATATCGCTTAGTTCTCCTCGCCAACAATGTAAGCTACATCCCGCTTTTCATGTTTCCTTGAAGAAGGTGATTGGAACCATGTGCCAACTTCAAACCAACCTTCCAGAGCAGCCGAAGGCGATCCATTTGGCTACAACCGTGGCGCTGGGACCGTAGGGAGCTGCCGCCTGCACGCAGAACCATCAAGGGAAGTGCTCGTGATGTTGAAAGATAATTCCACAGTGTCACCAAACCACCACCCCAGTCCCACAACGCCTCGATACGCCTGCCTTGCCACGTCCCACGCATCAACATGGTTCTAATGCAACACCACAACCTTCCCAGCAGTACCAGGTTAATGCACAGCCATCCACGGTCTTCCAAAATGACCCTCCGACGCTCTTTGCAGCCCAGCGAGAACCCTAGCTGATATTATTGTACTGCAGGACCGCCGCATTGAGGTTGCCCTCAAGAGGCCCGGTGGAACACGCGGTCCAATCAAGTGCTATTTCGCTCTCATGCTATTTCTCTGTTGCTATTTCGTATATCATTTCTGTGTATTGTGAAGATTATGCTGGATATTTCACTGTTATTCTGTTATTTCTAGCATTTCGTTTCTGTTCTGCATATTTTATATATCTGGTATCTTGCATCCTAGTGCGATCTCGGGATTGGTAAGCGTGCATAGGAGCGATTTCCTCTATTACTAGCACATCCTCTTTCCATAGTTACTTCCGCAAGAGGGAAAGAAGAAGGGTTAAGATACCAATTCGTGAAGCTAAGAAACCAAAAGCGGTGCAATCCAAGTCAAATGCTATGAACTTTGTGGAAGGAAGTTGCAAATCATGCTCCACTTCTTCACATTTCCTTACAATTGAATTAATAAGGATAGGGTTTCATCGAACAAGGCATCATATATGTATCTGGAGGGTGGAGTTCAAGGGAGGGAGGGTTTACTGCAGTCATTCCTTCCTTTGTTATTTCCATTTAAGTCTGAGGATGCTTGAATAGTTGTTTCTGGTTTGTCCATTGATGGAGATCCACCATCATTCTATGAGAAATTGTACTGTCCTTGCTGAGGTTAGGGTTTCTGAAGAAAAGTCATGTGTGAGGGTCACTTCCTTTTACTACCTTGGTATTGTATGATTGTGCCATAACTTTGTATTTAATGAAAGGAGCTGACCGATTGCTGGGCCATCTAATGTGACTACCTGTTGACATGTGGTGATAGGCAGATAGATTGGCTGATGTTGGGATGACTTCTATTGGAACCTGAATCGGGGGACAATTATATGTAACTTTGTGTCATCGAATTGGAACATTATGTCCACATTAAACAAAATGTCTAATTTTGACAAACAAACATTGCAAAATATGCAACTTGTAACATTCAATTTCGATGATCATCATTCATTGCTCGAGCTACTTGCATGCCTAATTTCTTCATCACTTGTAGGAGAAATTGAACTTGGATTATTTGGAATGTTTTCTTCATTGGATTGATTTTTTCCACCTCTTCATGTTCCATTTACAAACATATAAATAGAACATAATGAGTATATTCACATTTATAGTATAATTTACATGATTTTGTACATTGAAAAGTGTACCATAGCAACAAGTGATTCATAAACAATACACATTCTGTCGAATCCATTCATCACGACGTCTCTGTTAGTGTCCTATAAATAGCTTGTTAGGATGTGAATAAAAAATGTATGATAGGGTAAAATCATGCTTTGGTCTCATAAAGACCATGGCATGATTTATCTTAGGTTACGAGTCGATGGGTTTGTGATTGATAAATATGTTTGAGTAAGGTCATAAAATAAAGTTGATTCATGAAACATATGGTCTTGGTGCCAAAGTTACGAGTTTTCATATCACTAAAGAGTCATAATGAAAGATCGCGAGGTCAATTCAAGTCAGTTATAGTCAGTCTTGTCATGGTCCTAAATATTTCATAATCTCAAATCTTTTGGAGGCACATGAAATCATCAAGAAAATTATAACTCTGCTTTCATTTGCTGCGTACTGTGCAGAGGCTGTAGGGCACGCTACACAGATGACTAGTTTAGTGGTCAACTTAAAGATCAATTTTTGACCAACTAGAGAGGAATTTTGAAAATCCCAGAGAGGTTTTTGTCAAAGACATACCAAATAATAAAAACCTCTCTCAGATTTGTAAAAAGTGTCATAGTTTGGGAGATTCAAATGAATATTTACAACCCATTTTTCCAGATTTAAGCATTTAATGTTTTGGTCATCATCTTTGTGCACAGATCCCGAGAAGCTGGAGAGGAATTTTAGAAAACTGAGAGAGTTTTTTTCTCAAGCACGAGTTCATCTACAAAAACCTCTCTCAGTTTTTAAAATATATTTTTATTTGGGATATATGATGTCATCTTTGACCTTGATTTTCCTAGTCTGTTGTGCAATCTGCTGCGTTTTTGCTGTAAGTTACTGTTGCACAACAGACTTGCTGCGCAATTGTGACATAGCTTCTAGAATGCCTCCAGATCAACAATGAAGGGTAGGAAATCATGCCATCTCATCTACAACGAATTCCATAGGTAAAAGATCATCAAGATATGGTTTAAAAAGTGGATTTCTCTATTATTATCTTGTAATTAATGAGTCAACTTTGACTCCTCTTTTTCAACAATTCGTTTAGATTTTGTTGCCAAGAGATTTGTAATTATTTCTTAACTTAGGAAGGCTGTTAGAATTTGAATTTGGAAGCATAGGAAGATATTTTTGTATATATTTCATGAAGTTATGAGATCTAAGGTGGACAAGTGTGTAGGGAAGAGACTATTAAATACTTTTTTATAATTTCTCTCTGATATTAATGAAATTATTGGATTAGAAATCCCTGAGATTTGACTCTAGAGATACATGTGATTGTGCTACTTTATGCATGTGATCTTACAATTTTGTCTTCCAGTCTAAATGCACCTATGTTATATGATTTATTCTTTGTGTTAATTTGAATTGTATGTATCAGAATTCATCTGCAGTTGATGCTCTGTTGCATGTAATTTCATTTTTCCTTCTACCATAATCACCTTGGGAATCATCCTTGTTAGATGCCCTAAGGGGTTATTTGTTTTCCCTGTAATCTTCTATCTACAACAACATCTAATTGGTGTAAAGAAGTGCTCTCTAGCTTGCCTCTGATAAGTCACTTTTCAATTTACCAAGTATCCAGTAAACCTTCATTGATTTCTAACTTCTCCGTGACTCCATTGCCCAATGAAATTTCTTTCCACATTGCCACCAACACTATAAACCCAAATTTATCTTAGAGATATAGCCTTTGAGCATCAAACCAAATCAATCCTTTCAGTGATTGATTTGAAGAGAGAGAGCCCCCTCTGGGTTGGAAGAGATAGCTTCCAGTCTCAAGTTGGTCTGTGGTTACCTTTATGATTTGCTTCCTCAGCCAAGGCAATTTACAGAGTGCTAACAGTCTCAACAATTTTTTGTTGATTCCACTCCATACTTTGTTTCATGCAAGTTTCGTACATCATGAAAAAACATATATATAATTAAATGTTTCTTATTGTTCCATTAATCATAAAATAAGGGAACTAAAACAACATAGCCACTTACAAATTGTTCAATTCACCTTTGATGCTCCAACATATACTCACAACCCATACTTAATCCAGTGTCAATCAAATGTTTGGACGACTCTTTTTTATATGTTAGCACTTGTTAGAAAACATCCATGCACATGTTTGTAACTTTAATTACAATATAAACATCACAACACATATGAAATGTTAAGTAAGGAAAAGACAAGTGCTCACTAAATTTCGATCAATCCTTTTCTGCATTGTTGTCCCGTTATGTGTTGGATGGGTTCCATTTTGTTTTCTTTTCTACAACAACAAAACAATTAATTAACATTTCATGCAATAATTAAACTCTCCGATTACACATTAAAAAATCAATGATTACATATTTTTGATGTACATTGTTGTTTGGATAACTAATCTTGTGATTCAATTGTTTTCATTTCATTGACCATCTCCTTGTACACTTTTTTGGACATCCTTACCGACATATTTCGAATATCATGTCATTCATTCATTGAAAGTTTCTTAATTTTCCTTAAAAAGGAAAAAACACGATAAAAAAATCTATTAATACTTACATGAAAGTAAATATAATAGAAATATAAATTTGGTAATTTTTTGGATTAGTATTTACATAATATAGAGAAACATGTTTAACAATACTACTTTTTAAATGATTCGTTTTTGTTATTGTATATTTATGTTATTTTTAAGTCTCACAGGTCTCATTAACCATTGCTCTGGAAATGCTCTTCTCGCGTCATTCACCCCCCTAAAAAAAGGCATATCTCCTATACGTCCGAGGGGTCATCGACAAGATCCCGAAGGTCCTAAAGAAGAAGGAAATTACTACCTCATTCAAATCGTTATAAACCATTAGACAAAAAATGAGGTTTGTAAAGGACAACACTGACCATTGCTGATGCAGGAGCATCTTTCCGACTCGACAAATGCGTTAACAAATCAACACATCATCACACATTTGGAGATAGGGAGAGGCACCAACCCTCTCGTTTTCAAAATTCGAATTATAAAATTAAGTTAATTTATGTGTAAGGTTGATAAATGCCAAAGCCATGCCTTTGGACAGGTGTGGATGGGTTCATCAAAATAATCGACTGTAAGCAGGTCTAGATCCGTATCAGGTTTGGATCTCTGTTCAATGTAATGAGTCATAAGGTTAAGGTGTCTTAACGAAAATGTTGATGGCACTAAGGTGGCAGAGAGGATAAGCTCATAGAGCCCTCTTTTGTAAAAAAGAGAGATCTTTTTGTATAGAGATGATTTTTTTTAGGAGATCATGAGATAGAGATAAACATCAGTAGAACAGAGTAGAGTAGAAGAAAGACGCAGGAAAGAACTGCAATATTATGTAATTTGTTTTCATGAATGAATAGAACATATAGAATTGTCTCGAATCCTTGGAGCGTGTTCATTTGGTGCATGAATGAATGAATATTATATTCCGTGTATGTCGTTTATTTCATTTCGTTCATGTATGATTGTTAAAGAGTTGATCGTATGAGCTCGTGAGGAAACTTGATAAGTTTCAATTGTTTCTCTTCTGAAACTCATATGCAAGGTGTGCATCTTGAACGCAGTGCGTCGATTGAGTCTCAGATTGAATCAGAGGAGTTCAGAGAGAACAAAGGAAACTTATACTAGGTGCAAGGAGTGCACAACGTCAAGAAGTGACCAAGCATCGAAGAACCTGAACAGAGGAACGCTAGGTGGGTGAGAAGAATATATTTTCAAGAAATCCTTCGATTTGAGTTATCGAAATCCTGAGAACGCAAAAAGTGCGGAGGAAGTTGAAATCCTTTAAGGATAAAGCTCATAAGGGATAACACTTTTTAGAAGTGTTGACGAGATCCAAGAGTCAGACTCGTAGGAGGAGCAAAGGTTCGAACCCTTTGAAGACTGATAAATATTCTAAGTCGGAAGAAATCAGAAGCTCAGGAGGAGGAGCGACAGTGGCCATTGGATCATAGAGAAAAGGATCAACAATCATTTGATCTGTGTAAGGTGCATGATCCTTAATGCTTCACACACACATGAGAGAGAACCTATCAAGGTTTGAGACTTGAGATTTCCGAAGCCCAAAGAGCCGGAAAGCCGAAGTGAAATTTCAGTCGTTCGATCATCCGAAGCGGACCCGAGCCGTCGCATCGTCCGAAGTGAACCTCAGGCGTAAGATCAACCAATTGACTCTGAGTCGTTAGATATCGTAAGCTCAGGAGGAGGCAAGCTTGAAACTTGAGATTCCCGAAGTGCGAAGAGCCGGAGAGCCGAAGCGAATCTGGACCGTTAGATCCATAAGGGTACGTGTCAGTGGGTCATGAGATCTAGAGGAAGGCAAAGGTGAAAGGTTGAAACATCCGAAGCCCGAATAGTCGAAGAGTAGAGAGCTGTCGATCTATAAGGGGACACTTGTCAACAGATCGCGAGCTTCGGGTAAAGTGTAGTTGGGTTTCAGGGTAGATCTGAGATTGCCGAATTTCGAAGATTCGAAGTAAATCTGGACCGCCAGATCTAGAGGAGATGTGGCGTGAATCCGTAGACTCCGAGTAAATTCCTGAAGTGATTCGTAGCCGTCGGATCTAAGAGAGACGTGGAATAAATCCATGCACTTCGGGTAAAGACTCGAAGTAATCCTCGATCATCAAATCAGTAGGACATGCGTTAGTGGATTATAGCCTTCAGATAAAAGGCATTGGGAAGAAGGGTGAAGTTTGAGATTTGAGATCTCAGAAGTTCGAAGACACAGAGGAGATTTCGACCTTTGATCAAGAAGAGGGTTGTAGGACCATTGATCCGAGTTGAAGGGTCAAATACCCGAAGTGAAGGCAGGACCATTGATTGAAGGACAGGTGTCCGTAGATCGTCAAATCCAGAATATTGACGTACGAAGGAAAGCGAGGTTTGAGATTTCAAAAGTCCAAAGTCCAGAATTGCGAAGGATATCACAACCGTTGATTTAAGAGGGAAAGATCTAGTCCATAGATTTGAATGGCACAGATATGAACCATTAGTTCAGACAGTACCGTCAAGATCGGGAGATCGGCGGTCCCGTAACATTGCAGGGACAGGAAGTGCGCGGACTTTAAAACATTGAGGGCGGGCCACAATCCATACCGTGGTTTCGCCAAGAGGACACATGGAGGTTTGAGGAGAATTGCAGGCCTAAAATAAGTTTGATCCCAAACCGCTATTGGCCGCTCCCACAATCGCATGGTCATGAGAGGCCACCGCCCAAGGTCATATCAAGAGGGGGCTTATTAGAAAAAGAGCTAATGCTCAGTACTCTAAGATTTTACAAAAGAGCGAAAGGGAAGGTTGCGGGTGCCGTTAGACCTGCACCAAGGAGCCGAAAGGGCCTATGTTTAGATACAAAATGGGACCACTAAGGTTCGAGAGAGTCATTTGACTCAAGAATCGAAGATCCTTTGACCGAGAGGTCGTGTAGCCCTACAGGGGGAGTAGGGGGGTTGCATCAGGTGGTATCAGAGCTGATATTTGGCTTGTAGACAACAGACAAATAAGCGAGGAGGTGAAGAAGATAATATGATAATGTTGAATGATATTAGAAGCTAAAGTTTGCCTATAGACAACAGGTGAGAAGGAGACAAAGTACTGATGCTCTATGTGTGATTTCTAGCAAGGTGTGCAATAAATAGTATAAATCTAGATGAGCTGAAAATAGAGGGTGGAAAATGGATACTGAAGGCCATATGGGTGGTCAGGGCAAGGAGAACCAACAAAAAACAAAGTTGAGATAGATAAAGAGCTCACAAAAATAAGAGAAAATATGGAGAGGCTAGCATTGAAGATGCAACAGGATGCAAAGGTACAATGGACATATGAATGGCCTTTGAAAAGGAAAGTAAAATGGCCTTCCCAGAAGTTGATGTCCGGAAGGCAACAACAAATGTTGAAAATGTGGTTGAGGCATGCTAAAAATCTCATTGATACAGAGGAGGAAGTGGTTCACATCTGTGAGCCAAAAACTGGGAAGAGTCTCAGTGATAATGAGGATAAGAGATCAGTGGATGATCTTAAAGAATTCCATAAGAGCATCAATGAGCTATCAGATTGTCAGGTGGGAAATGATATGAGATTAGCAAAGGATTTCATAAACTACCAAGAGGGAAGAAATGGACTTTCAAGTTTCCAAGTGGACAATGGAAAGAGATCAGTGGGAGGTCTCATATATTGCGAGAGGAGAAACAATGAAAGTGCAGATTGTCAGGTGGGAAATGAGATGGGATCATTGGAGGATCTCATAGACTGGCAGGAGAGCAGAAGAAAAATCCCAAGTTGCAAGGTGGGCAAGAGAAGTGAGAGGAGACTGTTTGAAAGTCTCATGAACTCAGCTGAGAGTTTATATCGACAAGGAGAGCTCGTGGAGGTGGATCAAAGGAGTATTTTGATGATTAGAGGAATTGAGATATTCCTACCAAGCAACCCAGTTGGGGCTAGAGCATGTGTTGTAGGAGCAATAACAGAAGGAAAACCATCAGAGACTATCAAAGAGGAGAAAGAATAAACACTGATGTCTACTCCAATAGAAAAAGAGGAGAATTCAGATGAATTTCTCACTCAATGGGAGCAAGAGCTGCAGATGTTGGAGGATTGGTTGGACAATCCAAAACTAGAAGATGGCTGCCAGAAGACAGTCATGAAGATTTCAAGAGAAGAACATTCCACAGAATTGCTCAGAAATTTCAGCCGGGAAGATGAACAAATGATGATTGCAACACTGGAGCATGCAGTAGAAGAGGGAGCATAATTCCAGCCAGAGGAACAACTGATAGAAGATGGCGATATGCCAACACAAGAGGAGCTGACAGAAACTAATATGTCAGAGGAAGAAGCTGAGCAACAATTCGGTAAGGAGACTACAAAATTGAAGTTTGTAGCAGAGTGGAAAACTAGTGCCACAAGAGGAGATGAAGATAACATGAGAGATCAAGTAGATTTTCCCATTGATAGGTATGGAGAGGAGGAAGTGAAACAGATAAGACTGCATAAGAAGAGCCAACCACTAGAGCACCTGGACAAGGTGATAGAAGAGATCAAAAAGATGATGTTGAGGTCAACAAAGGAGACTGTTAGCAAGTAGACGCTGAGCATAAGAGATCCTGCCATAGCAGTAGGGAAGCAACAACAACAACAACAACAACAACAAAGCAGAGGAGCAGGTAGACAACTCCAAGTAAGAGTTTGGGATCCGGGTGGATTTCAACAAAGCTGGAGAGCTCATGAATTTTTCATAGCAGTGGAGTATGATGCAGGAGCATCTTTCCGACTCGACAAATGCGTTAACAAATCAAMATGTTAGCACACATTTGGAGATAGGGAGAGGCACCGACCCTCTCGTTTTCAAAATTTGAATTATAAAATTAAGTTAATTTATGTGTAAGGTCRATAAATGCCAAAGCCATGCCTTTGGACAGGTGTGGATGGGTTCATCAAAATAATCGACTGTAAGCATGTCTAGATCCATGTCAGGTCTGGATCTCTGTTCAATGTAATGAGTCATAGGGTTAAGGTATCTTAACAGAAATGTTGATGACACTAAGGTGGTGGAGAGGATAAGCTCATAGAGCCCTCTTTTGTAAAAAAGAGAGATCTTTTTGTATAGAGATGAGTTTTTTTAGGAGATCTTGAGATAGAGATAGAGATTAGTGGAACATAGTAGAGTAGAAGAAAGACACAGGAAAGAATTGCAATATTATGTAATTTGTTTTCATGAATGAATAGAATAGATATAATTGTCCTGAATCCTTGGACTGTGTTCATTTGGTGTGTGAATGAATGAATGTTATATTCTGTGTATGTCGTTTATTTCATTTCGTTCATGTGTGATTGTTCAAGAGTTGATCGTATGAGTTCCTGACGAAACTGGATAAGTTTCAATTGTTTCTCTTCTGAAACTCGTATGCAAGGTGTGCATCTTGAACGCAAGGAGTGCGTTGATTGAGTCTCAAATTGAATCCAAGGAGTTCAGAGAGAACAAGGGAAACTTAGAGCAGGTGCAAGGAGTGCATAGCGTCAAGAAGCGACCAAGCGTCGAAGAACCTGAACAGAGGAATGTCAGGTGGGCGAGAAGAATTTCTTTTCAAGAAATCCTTCGATTTGATTTATCGAAATCCTGATAATGCAAGGAGTGCGAGGGAAGTCAAAATCCTTTAAGGATCAAACTCAGAAGGGATAACACTTTTCAGAAGTTCTGACGAGATCCAAGAGTCGGACTCGTAGGAGGAGCAAAGGTTTGAACCTTTTGAAGACTTATAAATCTTCTAAGTTAGAAGAAATCAAAATCTTAGGAGGAGGAGCGACAATGGCCGTTGGATCATAGAGAAAAAGATCAATGACCGTTTGATCTGTGTAAGGTGCACGAGCCTTAACGCTTCGCACACACAGGAGAGAGAACCTATCAAGGTTTGAGACTTGAGATTTCCGAAGCCCGAAGAGCCGGAAAGCCGAAGTGAAATTTCAGCGGACCTGAGCCATCAGATCGTCCGAAGTGAACCTTAGGCGTCAGATCGACCAAGTGAATCTGAGCAGTCAGATATCGTAAGCTCAAGAGGAGGCAAACTTGAAACTTGAGATTCTCGAAGCACGAAGAGTCGGAGAGCCAACGCGAATCTGGACCGTTAGATTCAGAAGGGTATGTGTCGGCGGGTCGTGAGATCCAGAAGAAGGCAAAGGTGAAAGGTTGAAACATCCAAAGCCCGAATAACCAAAGAGCCGAGAGCCGTCTATCTGCAAGGGGACACTTGTCAACAGAATGCGAGCTTCGGGTAAAGTGTAGGCAGGGTTTCAGTTGAGATCTTAGATTGCCGAATCCTGAAGATCCGAAGTAAATCTGGACCACCATATCTAGAGAAGACGTAAATCCGTGGAGTCCGAGTAAAGTTCCTAAGTGATTCGTAGCCGTCAGATCTAAGAGAGACGTGGAATAAATCCATGCACTCCGGATAAAGACCTGAAGTAATCCTCGATTTTCAGATCAGCATGACACGCATCAATGGATTATAGCCTTAAAGGCATTGGGAAGAAGGGTGAAGTTTGAGATTTGAGATCTTTGAAGTCCGAAGACACAGAGGAGATTTCAACTGTTGATCGAGAAGAGTGCTGCAAGACCGTTGATCCGAGTTGAAGGGTCAAACACCCGAAGTGAAGGCATGACCATTGATTGGAGGACAGGTGTCTGTAGATCGTCAACTCCGGAAGATTGACGTACGTAGGAAAGAGAGGTTTGAGATTTCAAAAGTCCGAAGTCCGAAATTGCGAAGGAGATCTCAGACGTTGATTTAAGAGGGACATATCTGGTCCGTAGATTTGAAAGGCGCAGATCTGAACCGTCAGTTCAGAAAGTACCGTCAATATCGAGAGATTGACGGTCCCATAACATTGTAGGGACAGGAAGTGCGCGGAATTTAAAACATTGAGGGCAAGCCGCAATCCATACCGTGGTTTCTCCAAGAGGACATGTGGAGGTTCGAGGAGAATTGCGGGCTGAAAAGCAGTTTGCTTCCAAACCGCTATTGGTTGTGCCCGCAATCGCGTGGTCACAAGAGGTCACCGCCCAAGGTCATATCAAGAGGGGGCTTATCAGAAAAAGAGCTAACACTCAGTACTTTGAGATTTCACAGAAGAGCGAAAGGGAAAGTTGTCGGTGCTGTCAAACCTGCACCAAGGAGCCGAAAGGGCTTGTGTTTAGATACATAATGGGACCGTTAAGGTTCCAGAGAGTCATTTGACTCAAGAATCAGAGATCCTTTGACCGAGAGGTCATGTAGCCCTACAGGGGAGTAGGGGGGCTGCATCAATTGCCAACACAAAGGTGTCTACAAGGTTGCGTGTTCATGTGGAAAATCTTACATTGGAGAAATCGGGAGATCCTTCCAAGCAAGGATAAAGGAGCATAGGACATATATAAAAAAAAAAACACATTCTCACTTCGACATTAACTGAACATTCTATTAAGACCATAAACCATGTGTACCTAGAAGATACCAAAATCCTTTCCAAATAAAATCACTATTACAAACAACGTGTTAGAAAGACACTAGAAATAACCAAACACCCAAACAACATGAATAAAGACAAAAACTTGGAGGTAAGTAAGAGCTAACTTCCCTTGATCAACCAACAAAAGAACCATGAAAATTAAATTTGAATCTTGTTCGTACCATTTTCCTTTCTTTTCATTTTATAACAATTTTCTTAGTGTTTTAAACTCCTTAATAGTTATAAATATTACTATATATGTTACTTTATTTAATTTATTTTAGTTATAAATATTACTATAGATGTTAGTTTATTTAATTTATTTCTGTTATAATTTATTAATTGTTATAGTACCTGCCTTAACTTCCTATACTTTATTATTGCTTTCTCTTTCAATTTTTTCATAGCTTTCCTTTCTTTGACTTTGTCCTTTATTTTATATCCCTTGTAGTTTAGAATGACTCTTTCCTTTTATTTGCTATCATTTCCTCATTATTAAAGACTATTTTAATATCTTATTTTTCTTTTAATTTAATAATGATAATAATAATATTTTATATTTTCTTTGTTATATTATGATTTCCTCATTATTAAAAACTATTTTAATATATATATTTTAATTTAATAATAATATTATTATTATTTTGGGTTTTCTTGGTTTTGCTATCATTTCCTCATTAATAAAGACTATTTTAATATCTTGTTTTTCTTTTAATTTAATAATAATAATATTGTTATTTTGTGTTTTCTTTGAATGTGCATTATACGCTTAGCTTATTATTTTTTATATTATTATAAGCATATCTATTTAATATTATATTGTTTCTCTTTCAATTATTATATTCCAAGAAGCGAATAGCTCAAGCTATAGTCCAAAGATTCTTGTAAGTGGGATTTTTTACTCACTCCCGCTTTCTCATCGAGACTCGCTAGACTTATGTCTTTGTTTATCTTTTAGGACCTCCTTATTGTTAGACTATTCTTATTTATGTGTATTTCTTATTATTAATCCCAATTAATAACATCCCCTTATTAATATAGACTATTACAATTCTTTATTATTCTTTAATTTAATATTATTCTTTGTATTAACATTATGTATTTAATTATGAGCCATCCTTATTATTAATAATCTCTTACTTATTCTTTAATTTTGTAATAATTATACCAACCTTTGTATTATTTTTTATCTTTTTAATATTATATTTATTAAGATAATCATTTTAGTTTTTAGCTCAGTGTCTTTAGGGTTTTGGGTTTTTAGATGAGCCTACTTCTTTTTTTTTCTCATATTTTTCTCACATATTTTTTTTATATTAATTAGTTGTTTACTCTTTCATTTTTACTCTACTTGTTGTCTTGAAGATGGATTATACTTTGGATCCGAAACGTTGACCTACAGAGATGAACACCGTGGATTACTTTATGGAAAATTTGCAATCTAACAATTTAAAGATAATCTGAGTCTTGGATTCATTGGATTGATTTTTGTAATGTATGTGAAAAGAATGTTTATATGTTATTTCAACTAAATTCCTTCATAGTTTTATAAAAGTTTTCCCCCTCATTAACTTCGAGCACCACTCTAGATGAACTGAGTGTTGGGTATGTGTTATATTCTTTGCACGATTAGCTTAATTCACTGTACCTTGCATCAAGGGGGTCGCAGGGGGGGCTGAAGCCCCCACAATTTTTTGTTGTTGTTTTTGCGTGGTTTTTGGCCAACGGTTTTTCGACCCATTGTTTTATAATTCTGGTTAAGGAATCTAACCCAGGTTGATGGATTAGGGTTTTTGATGCCACTAAATCACATATATTGTATTATAAATGGCGAAGTTAATAAAAATGAGAGTTAGAGGTGCGACTCTAAACATTTGTTGGTTTTCCTGATTAAGGGTTTATAAGGTAAATTTATGAGTACTATGTGTGAATGTTATTGTTTTATTTCTAATTTATAAAGAATCTATGTGTGCATTGTTATATTGTAAAGGTTTAAAACTTACATTTGGTATCAGAGCAATTATTGGCTTCAAGAGGATGCCTTTGTTGCTAAGGGTTCGATTATATTGGGTCTGTAATAAACATGGTTTCAATGGGAGCTCCATGGTGGTGATTCTTATGGTGGAAGAGAATGGTGAACAATTCTAAAATTGAGATCATAAAATTTAATGGGAAAATCTTTGAGCTTTGAAAGCTGAAGAGGGTGGATATTTTGGTAGACAAAGAACAATCGGTCACTGTGGATCTTGGTACCATACCTACGAGTATGTTAACAAAAGAATGGATGAAGTTGGATAGGAAGGAAAATAACACAATCCGATTGTGTCTTTTAGATTCAGTGTTACTGAATGTCTTGGGAGAAGCTAAAACCAAGGCATTATAGGATAAGTTAGGGGATTTGTATCAGTCTAAGTCCTCGGTAAACAAATTTTTCCTTCAGAAGAAGTTGTACCTCTTGAGGATGAATGATGGAGACTCGGTGACAGAGCATCTAAATGCCTTCAATACTGTGGTAAGTCAGTTGTTGTCTGTCGACATTGAAATTTATGATTAATATAAGTGCATTAATTTACTATGTTCATTGCTAGATTCATGGGATAGTTTGGTTGTAGCTATTGGGAGTAATGCAACCACATAAAATTTTGATGATGTAGTCTCATCCTTGTTATTGAAAGAAATGAAGACGAAAACCATGGATAGCCAGAGCACAAATGTCTTATATGTTAGAGGATGTTCCCTAGGTAAAAATATGTCCTTGAGTGGAAAATGTGGAAAGGAAATGCTAGAAATGTGGTAAAACTGGGCATTACAAGAAGGATTGTAGATCTAAAGTGTTGAGAGAGGGAATGGTTCTGATGATGTTCCTTCCACAAAAGGGAAGACCTCCTCAGAGAAAGGAGGGGATGTGTACTTGACTTCTTCAAGCACACGTGTAGATCATGATGTATGATTGATCGATTTAGGTGCTTATTTTCATATGAATTCCTATAGGGAGTGGTTTTGTGAATACGAAAAGTATAATGGAGGTGAAGTTTTTCTAGAGGATGAATCGACAACTAGAATCAAAGGATGAAGAAAATTCAAGTTGCAGCTTAAGGATGGAAGGATTAGAACACTCTGCGGGGTTTTGCACATTCCAGAGTTAGATATAAACTTGATATATGTAAGTAAGATGAATGATGCAGGTGTACACACAATGTTTGAAAAGTAAACCTGCAAAATGGTTCAAGGAGAAATGGTGTTGATGACGAGATTTAGAATGGAACTTTGTAAAAGCTATCGGGAATAACTATTAGTAATGGGTGTAACATTTCTATTGTTCCCGAGGGTGGAAATGAATAAGAAAGAACCCTTACCATCTCTGAAGAAAAGACAATGTTGTGGCATCAAATATAGAGACATATTAGAGAGAAGGGCCTTCAAACACTCCACGATAAAGGTATGGTTGAAGGTATGCTTGATTGCACACCAGATTTTGATTTCTATGAACATTGCATATATGGTAAACAAAATCAGGTAAGATTCTCAACTGGGGCTACAAGAGCAAATGTAATCCTAGAGTTATTACATAGTGTTGTGTTTGGACCCGTTCTTGGTCCATCATTAGGCAAATCTATGTACTATTTTTCATTCATTGATGATTTCTTGAAGAATACACAGATTTATTTCCTCCAAAATAAATATGAGGTCTTTGGTAAATTTAAAGAGTTTTAAGGCTCTTATGAATAATCAAATAGACAAGAAAATAAAGGTGTTGAAGACAGATAATGGTGGGGAGTTCTGCATGAATGAATTTGAGGAATTATGTAAGAAGTGCAATATACAAAAGTAGAAGACTACTCCATACACATCTCAATAAAATGGGGTTGAAGATAGGATGAATAGAAAACTGATGTAAAAATCAAGGAGCATGCTCAATGGTGTTGGGTTATGACAAGAATTCTAGGCAGAGGCAGTGGGTACTACATGTTACACAGTAAATAGATCACCCTCATCAATGTTGGTGGAAAAAAATCCACATAATGCATGGACATGTAAAAAATCCTCTCTTGAACATCTTAGATTTTTTGGTTGTGATTCTTAAGTACATGTTACAAAGGAAAATAAGAGTAAGATGGATAATAAAGCTTAAAAGTGTATCTTTATTGGTTATAAAGATGGTATAAAAAGCTATAAAATTTGGAACACAGTAACTAAGAAGATTATTTATGGTGAGGATGTTGTCTTTAGAGAGGTTAAATATGTTCCCAAATAAGAAGTTCTACCAAAGAAAAAAGAACCAAAGACAATAGACATTGAGTTGGAGGGTGAAGAATCAAACTCAAAAGAATAACATGAATCAAAAGAAGAGAAATAACCTCATATTCTAGTATTGAGGAGATCAGTTTGGGAATGAAGGAAACTAGAAAGGTATACTCCACCTGATTTTTGTTCCAGTTTTGATTTATCTATTATTGATGATGATCCCAAAAATATTAGGGAAGCAGTGGATTCAGAGAATGGAAAACTCTAGAAGAAGACCATGGTTGAAGAAATGGAGGCCTTGGATAAGAATGTGGCTTGGGATCTATCTGAGTTGTCGGCTGGAAGAAAGCTCGTTGGTAGAAAATGGGTGTTTAAGAAGAAGTTGAATACATAAGGTAAAGTGGAGAAATATAAATCACGCCTAGTGGTGAAGGGATATTCCCAGGTAGAGGAAATTGATTTTGGTGACATTTTTTCTCCTGTTGCTAAATTGACTTCTATTATATATATATATATATATATA
>SNQJ01S0005326.1:134481-146679 GCA_010110895.2 Picea sitchensis
TTTGATCTTGAAGTAGAATAGATGGAAATAAAGACAACATTCCTTCATGGGATCTTGAGGAAGAAATATACATGAACCAACCAGAAGGTTAAAGTGCAGTGAACAAAAAGAAAGAGTTGGGTTGCAAGCTTAAAAAGTCCTTGTATGGGTTAAAGTAATCTCCAAGGATGTGGTATCAAAAGCTTGATACTTATATTTTGGGTCTTGGTTTCGCAAGGAGCAACGTTGATCACTATGTCTATATGAAATTAGTTGGTGATCATTTTATTTATGTGGTTCTGTATGTTGATGATATTCTACTTATTGGAAACAACAAGGAAATCATCAAGGTTAAAAATGAGTTATCTTTTAAATTTTATATAAAATATCTTGGTGCTGCAAATTTTATTTTGGGCATGGAAATTAAAAGATATCATGCAAACATGAGACTCTAGTTGAATTAAAGGAAATATGTTGAGACAATATTGAAAAGGTTTAATATGCATGAATGCAAATCGATCAAGGTCCCTATTCCTGTAGGTGTAAAGTTATTTGTAGATCAGTGTACCAAGACACATGAAAAGGAAGAGGACATGTCTCGTGATTCTTATGCTAGTGCTTTTGGAAGTGTGATGTATGCAATGGTCTATACTAGACTGAACATTTGTACATTCAATGGGATTTTTGAGTTGGTATATGTCAAAACCAGGGAAGGAACATTGGACAATTGTAAAGAGGGTTCTTAGGTATTTGTGTGGCACTACATATTATGGAATTTTCTACCAAGGAAGACCTAGTGAAAACATAATGTTGGACATACATGGATTTGTTGACCCAGATTGGGCTAGAGATCTGGATCACAGAAGATATGGAAGTGGTTATGTGTTTAACCTATTTGGACGAGTAATTAGTTGGATGAGCAAGAGACAATTTTTAATGGCACTCTCAATTATAGAAGTTGAATACATGTAAACTACTCATGTAAGTAAGGAATTTGTATGGTTACAAAGGTTGTGATCAAGTATTTGGTTTATACATCAAGCTGTAAGGTTCGATTGTGATATTAAAAGTGCAATGTTTCTGGCAAAGAACCCTACTTATCATTCTAAGACAAAGCACATTGATGTTCAATATCACTTTGTGAGAGACATGGTTGAAGATAAGAAGGTGTTTTTGGTAAAGGTGGAGACTTTGAAGAATACTCCAGATTTATTGACAAATTCTGTAAACATTGAGAAGTTCTCTTGGTGTAGAGGAGCAATGCAAATTGTTGCCTTTAATTATTGATCATGTAATACTTGGGCCCCTTGTATGCAAAGAAAACAACAAGTGGCGAAATGTTGGGTATGTGTTATATTCTTTGCACGATTAGCCCCATGCAAAGGGTGCACTTGGGGGGCCTAGTAGACCCCCCTTGTTCCAGGGTGAAGCCTCCAAAAAAGAATTGGGTTGTTTTTGGGCGGTTTTTGGCCAATGATTTTTCAACCCATTGTATTATAATTTTGGTTAAGGATTCTAATCTGGGTTGACATATTAGGGTTTTGGATGCCAAATAATCATATATATTGTATTGTAAATGGTTAAGTTAATAAAAAAAAGAGTTTGAGGTGCATATCTAAACATTTGTTAGTTTTCTCGGTTAATGGTTTCCAGGGTAAATTTCTGAGTACTATGTGTGAATGATATTGTTTTATTTCTGTTTTGTAACAAATCTGTGTGCATTCTGCACTGTAAAGTTTTAAAACTTACACTGAGGACTAATTCATCATCATTTGCATACTTAATTTTCTTCTTCTTAGGAGGGCCTTCTATTTTCTTACTGTTGGTCCCTACACAACATTCAACATACATGAAATGAAATGTTTGAAACATGTTAGCTATTATTGTTGAGTACATTATGTTAAAATTCAAAGAAAATCTTCATGTTGAACACCTTTTGATCCATTTAATTTCCCTCTTTGCAACATTTCCATAAATCTTCTATGCTCTTTTCCACTGAGATTGTGAACAATCTGATTTGATTTTTTCAAGTTTTTTTCTCATCATGGTACATGTTAACCGATCCACATCATTTAAACCTACAAATAACTAAAATGTATTACTTTAATATTAAAATTTCAAATAGCTTGTCATATTATCTTATTGAGACGTACTTCCCTCATGCTCCTTGCTATAAGATTTTTCCCCCGATCTTTTGTCAACCATCTTCTATCAATAAAATCCCTACATATTGAAAGATACAAACTATGAAATATTGTTACAAGCTAAGTAATGAATTTCAGGTTAACAAATGTTTTCAGGTTAGGTGATGTGTTTTATATAGTAATATGCATTGGTGCATGTTCACTCTATAGTATGCACTACTACACCAAAAATATTTTTTTAAATAATACATAGCCAAGGAATGCGATATACATTAACAAACACACTAGTGTGTTTTTACTGTATAATGTGCACCGCAAAACAAAACATATTTTTAAAAAATTTGGAAGCAACAAGTGGTGTGCTCCCCAATAAACAATGCAACAACATGTGTTTAATATACAATGCAGACCAAGAAACTTGAACACTTTTTTTTAATCTAACAATGATAGCTTTTGGGATCCAATGTAATGAGCAGTCTCAATCCAATAGATACCTAAAGCCCCAATAAAACAATTTTGTTGTGAAAGAGTAAAGAGACTAAACTCCTATTGCCATGGTTTGCAACACCATAAAACAAAATGGAATCAATAAGAAAGCTAGGGTTTGTAGCACTGAAAGTGAGTATGAAACCCCTCTATTTTATTGAAAATGTGTTTAGATAACCACCATCCTCATTCAACTTTAGATCAAGCTGCCCCTTTATATATTCATAATATTTGGGTGGACTCTACCCTGCCACGGGTAAATTACGTGGCACCATATCTGAGGTTTTCAATTGATACTAAGGAGCATTTGTAATCATGCTCAAATTCTTGGGACATGGTTCCAACAATGTACTAGGTGATTTATCCAACGAGGGAATTAGATCCCTGCCATTTTCCTATTGTCTCGAGGGTTGCTCTAACATGTTTTCTCTCCAATATGTTCTTCCTTTAGATGAATCTCTCTTTGATCACTTTTGATATTCCATTAAATGTACTTGCTTCAATCATTTCCAAATATGATCTCTCTAGTTTTGACTCATTTGCAATCAAATCTAGCCATGATTTGACTTCTCAGCTTGCTATCATTGATAGTATATCCTTAGACATTGATACTTTAGAGTCCTTTGACTCTATCAATGAGCTGCAAGTTTTTTTTTTTTCTTTGAGTTTTGTTTATATCTTTGTATACCTTCATAATATGGCATTGTTGGCTCTATTACCCCTCATTTTGGCAGGGGGTTCCCCTAGTGACTTTCTTCACTAGGCCTTGTATTTTTTTAGCTTTGACAACTAGGGTACTTACATGTTCTCATGGATAATGATGAACGATTTGATGGAAGATTTGTTGATCAAGTGATGTAGCATTTAATGATATATAGTCCTTGTTTAAGCCTTTGGGGTTTGGAAATATCATTAGCCTCATTCAGATTATTGGGAACTTTCACAGTTCCCAATAAAGTTCACATTCCCCAAGGAAGTTCACACATTATGAGGTAGTTCATGGTTCCCAAGAAACTTGTGAAAACAATTTGGACTATTTCCAAATGCATGGGTCTCCTCTTGATATGTCACATTGAATATCCTTGAGTTCCCTATTCTTTCAACACTTTTTGAGATATTATTTACTTGATATGAGGATTGACCCCTCATGTGGATGTCATAATAGCTATTGGAGGGTCTCATAACCCATTGTTGACTTGGAATATCATTTACCATCATTTGTGGAGGTTCCTTGCTTGAGATATGGACGTGATATTCCCTTGGAGACATCACACATTCTTGTTGGAGCTGATTTAGAGGAGGCCACCACCTTTGGAGGGTTTTATTTCATGATTTTAAGGACGTTTTTTCTTTGGAGGCCCATATGTCCACCTTGGAGTAGACATGGAGGTATTGACATGCACATTATGAGAAGTTGGGTGCACATCTACATACTTTGGGGGCCTTTTGAGGCCAACATTGCACTTTGGACACTATTTCTTCCCTATATTATGGAGATGTCCTTCTCTCTTGGTCTATTTGCACCTTGATCATTGTACATGTGGCTTGACCACCTCATTTTATTGTTGTTTTAGAGTAATTAGTTATAGGAGAATGGAATTTTACTTTTCTTAGCCTAAATATAAGGATCTCTCATGAGATAATAATATTTTATTGTAAAATAAAGTGAGCATCACTCTATAAATAGAGGCACCCTTCCTCATTTATTCTCATGGTTGGATTTTTGGAGCTCTCACTCCTTGGATCTTAATTGGCATGTCTTTCTTGGAGCATTTATGGTGTAGAGGGTTCTTTCTTTATGGATGATTGTTGTCAATTCTTGAAGATTATCTATATTGTTTACTACGACTAAGCAGTGAGGCACAAGGTGAAGTTGAGAGTAGCCTTAGTAAAACAAAGTTTTGGGGGTTTTAGGGTTTTGAAATAAGTGATTGAAGGAGATAAAGATCACTTACAAATCCAACTACGGAAATGGATTCAAGGTGAATCAAATGGAAATGAGGTCAAGAATGAACCCTCCAAAGACTTGGATTATTTCATCCAAGTATTAGATCCAAGAGGAAAAATAATCCTTCACCCAATCAATATTACCAATGAAAATCAAGGTCTACAAGAAGGGAGCCTCAATGGAAAGCCATTTACCAATAAGATCAAATATGGTTTGATGAAATTACTTGATACTTTTGCTAGGGAACCAAAGGAAAATCCAAGCATGTTAGAAAGTAATAATCAAACCAATAAAGTAAGAGGGAAGAAAACCCTCAAACATATTCCCTCCAAGTTGTTAACTTGCCCCTCAAAAGGGTCAATCATGAAGTCTTGTAGAAGACTTGAAAATTTCACCATCAATCCTTAAGCACCAAAAAATAATCAAGATAGAGAAGCTTCAAGAGATGAAAGCATTCATCCAAAAAGAAAGAACCCTTTACACCATAAATTCTCCAAGAAATATATGTGAATTAAGCTCCAAGGAGTGAGCTCCAAAATTCCAATCATGAGAATAAATGAGGAAGGGAACTTCTATTTATAGAGTGATGCTCACCTTATTTTACAATAAAATATTATTATCTCATGAGATATCCTTATGTTTAGGATAATAAAAGTAAAATTCTATTCTCCTACAACTAAAGTACTCTAAAACAACAATAAAATAAGGTGGTCAAGCAACATGTACAACGATCAAGGTGAAAATATCCCAAGAGAGAAGGATGTCTCCATAAGATAAGGAAGAAAGAGTGTCCAAAGTTCAATGTTTGCCTCCAAAGCCCCCCAAAGTATGTATATTATCACCCAAATCCTCATTATGTGAAAGTCAAGACCTCCAAGTCTACTCCAAGGGGGACATATGGGTCTCTAAGGAAAACACATCCTCAAATCATGAAATAAAACCCTCCAAATGGGCTGGCCTCCTATAAATAAACTCCAACAAGAATGTGTGATGTCTCTAAGGGAAGATCATGTCCAAGTCAAAAATGGGTTATGATACCCTCCAATGGCTAGTATGCCACCCACATGTAGGGGTCGACCAACATATCAAGTAAGTAATATCTTAAAAAGTGTTGAAAGAAGAGGGAACTCAAGAATATATAATGTGGCATGTGAAGAGGAGACCCATGCACATGGAGATAACCCACAAATATTTTTTCTAGTTCCTTAGGAACCATGGATTGCCTCGTGATGTGTGAACTACCTTGGGGAATGTGAACTACACTGGGAACTGTGAAAGTGCCTAAAAGTGTGAATGAGGATATGCCATGTCCAAACCCCAGGGGATTAAATAAGGAAAATACATCATCAAATAATGCATCAAATGATAAAAAAATATACTATCAAGTCCTTGATCATTGTCCATGAGAACATGTAAGTACCCTAGCTGTCAAAGCTAAAAAATACAAGCCTAGTGAAGAAATTTACTGGGGGCACCTCTTGCAAAAATGAGGGGTAAAAGGATCTTTGTCGACAACTTTTTCCATGGAGATGGATATTTTAGAATACATCTAGGTTAAAAATATTCATGTTCTGGTAAATTTTAGTAGATCTCTCTCTTTGGATTCTTAGGATATGATCTTGTTATTGTTTCTCTTTAGGTGCATGATGTTGAGTTGGATTCATGGTTTTTCTTAGGGATAATGATTTATACATTGTTTGACCCAATCATGTATATTCTTTAGTTTGCATATAGGTTTAGGATTCCACTTTGTTATGATGCATTTAAACATTTTTCTACCTTAATTTTCCATAGGGTTGAACCCATTGGATGTTGATTCACTAGCCTTTCTTGTTTACATTTTGTGCTTATTTGATGGAACAACTTTTCTATGATGGGATGCCCTAATGTAGCACCAATTTTCCTTATGGAACCCACTCTGCTATTTACTGATAGGAATAGCAATATTTATAGTTTGAGATTGCATTATGAACCTCATTTATATTTCTCTTATATTTCTGACCAACCCCATGACATCTCCCATGTTTATATTTGTTTTTGTTTTTTTTTACACATTGCTTTATGTTGCTTGCTTACATCTGCTACTTGTCGCATTTTCCACTCGTTGCTTATTTATAGTATGAATTTTTCTTGTTGTTGATGCTTGTCATTTATTGAATCTTATGCATGCCAAGTCACACTATCCTTGGGGGAGACATGCTTACGAGTTTCCATATCCTAATTTTTTTTCCTTTTGCTTTTTTGGATATGCATGTTCCATGCACTTGGAATGTGATTGCTTGTATCACAACACTCATATCCTTCACTATATTATAACATAGTTTGATTCCTTTCCAGGCTTGCTAAAATGAAAAAGACAAAAAAAAGAGGGGGTGGGGGGTGGGGAAGAATCAAGATGTATATAATTTATTTGTATGGAAATGGTCAATATATGTCACCCTAGAAAAAACACCTACTTTGAGTCATGTTATTTATAGTTGGGTTGTTGTATTGCCTTAGGAATCATACCATGATGTTGAGTTTTATTCCTATGATTGGTTATTTTTCCAATCATTCTAGAGAACCTTCATCTTCTCCTGCATTTTTTATAATTGGTTTCTTGTGTCATCCATTATTACCCATGTCATTCTAGTGTCATGCCAATGTTCAAGGGAAGTTTTAGCATGAGTCGACCATTCCTCAAATGTTTTGACCATCCATGTTGGTCATTCCTTGGTTCAAGTTATTTTCATTTCATCATCTTTTTTTATGATATTTTACTTGTGTCAGTGCAAAAGGATTCCTTATTTCCTTCTCATCGAGGAGTATTCTCCTATCAACATTAATTCATGATCTAGGAGGTATAATTATAGAATTTTATAGTACCTTAGGTCTTGTAATCATTAGTGGAAAGTTCCATCGCATTCAATAGTGGGTATACGTTAATGACTCTTGATTGATTAATTCTACCAATGTTAGACTGCAACACATCTATTCAAATTGGCTAGAATGCAATTTCATACCTTGGTACCCATTATCATTATTGGCGGGTCACCTCACATCAAACAATGATATACCTCAATGATTGATGATAAGATAGTTTCTCCCATGTTTGACTTCAGTGTATCTATTCATATGGTGTAGATTCATATATATGGTGTCTTGGGTGAATACCTCGGCTTGTGTTGGCATCTATATATGTTTCCCTTGCATGAGTTTATTCTATAGTACTAGTCCCATCTTATGCATTAGTTATGAGGGACTATACTTGATCTTCATTGCAATCCAATTTCTCTCTTTATATGTCCTAAGATGCAGATCCAATGTGTATTTTCTTGTGGCTACAATGCATGTTTGACATGGAATCTCTACAATGTATTCTCTTGTGGCCATGATTTTTCGTTCTATATACTTCATGGATCTTCATTATACATTTTTGGCATCCATACTATTTTTCACCTGAGCATGGGTATGCCCTCCTTAGGGAAAATAGATCTCTAATACTTTTGATCTTTGTTTGTAGGTACTCCCTTGATCCTTGGGTTTGCAAGATTCTTCCTTAGCCCACCTTGTTATTGTTATGTCTTGTATAATGTATTTTTGGCCCTCACACATTAGGGGGCATCTTGTTACACTCAAAATTGGTCCTCCAAGTTATTTGAGTGGAGTTGAACCATTATCATTATTTATGTGATTAAAAACCAATTTCTCTAGCCTATTTTACCTTTAAAATAACTTTATTTACAAAAGTATTCCTAAAAGTGGCTCTAAAAACTATGCAAGTGAAATTTTCAAGCGAGATCTTGAATCATACACTTGTAGATCCATGATCTCTCTTGAAAATTGATGTGAGCCTCCTTTTATCCTATAAAAGAAAGGTTATTGGTGACATTGAGGGGGTTGGAGTGGGTAAGATAACATATTTATGCTGGTGGAATTGGGATAGGTTATCATCAATCTATCTTTGGCGCATGTTGGTCTTTTCTTATGAAGAGTGTTCCACCTCCCAAAGTGTAAGGAAAAGATCCATATCTCATTGAAGAAATCTTATACACGTGGTTAAGGAAGGAAGATCTCAAAACCAGTTGATGGAGGTACAAAAACTAGATAAGGTATATTTTGATTGGTTGATGTACACATTATGTTCATAAATTAATACAAATCTGTCTTCTTCCCCTCGAATTCATTGCTATTTATTTTATGAATTACATTCAGATATATGAATTGATTGTGAATTTCTTCATTCGAAAAGTAATTGAGGTTAATTCTCTTTGAGTTCTAGTCACTTGAGATGTACATTTTGGAGAAAGGGGTTGCTTGTATCTTTTCTTTGCACATCTCAAGCTAAATAAAAATCTTAAGGTAGCATTGGATTTTATAAAACCACTTGGATATACATCAAACTTCATAAACAACGCATGTTCTTTCTCCTTTTTGCATTTAATGTATAATAAATTGGCTTAGGGAAAGTTAGATTTGTTATCTACCTATGGTATGAAATTATTTTCCAACCCTCTCACCAAGGAATCCCATATATTAGATCAAGACAAAAATCCCTATAACAAATATCCTCTAAAAATATACCATGGTAGGTTGCTTTTTCTACCTTTGTTGTAATCTTATCTCTGCATTTCATTGGTCAACCTCTTTGCCTATTGTGGATAATTTCCCCATACTTAGTATGCATTTTCCCTACCATATTAGCCTATTTTATATGATCAAGTGACTTTAGTAGGGGAAGAATTGATACCCACATGATGTGAGCCCAAGTCACAATTCAGAGAGCCCCCTTGGAATTATGGGAAGCATGATACAACAAAACATTTATACCCTCTAAAACATTTATCAGAAGAAAAAATAGAAACCTAATATCAATATTTGCACCATATATAAGGTAAAGATCAGAATAAATGCCGAGGATGGAGATGCAGATCCACATAGCTATCACCATGTTCCTCATTGTTGGATACATTAACTTGTTGGATAAAATCATAATGCTACATCTACCGAAAAAACGAGCCCATTCTAATAGGTTAGACTCTCACTTGGATCCTAAAGGACAAGCCATTATGGCCCCCATCATCCCCAAACCCCTCCCCCATTCCTTTATAGTCCTCACACTAAGTTGATGTTGTTTCCACAATCAGACACCCATCAACCTCATGAATTCCCATCACTATCACCCCATCCAAGGAATATGTATCCTGTATATTGATACAAAGGAAATCTTCCTAGAGTTTACTAGACTCTAATTAGTCCACTCTATATTGAGCTCTCCATGCACACTCTTAGCTCTTTCATTGGATAATCTATCATCTCACCCATTGGATTTGTGCTTCACATCGAATGGTGTTAATACTAGGTTATCCTAGATGAACCTTTTTATGCTCTCAAGGCCATATAGTAGCCTCAAATTGCTTAGTATATTATATGGCTTGGTACCATTCATAATCTTTGTGAATGCAATGATAATGATTTGGGAGTCTCCGTCCACTATCATGTTTCCATACTTCTTACTCTTGGAAATATTTAATCCTATTTCCATGCTTTCAATATATGATCCATTATTGGTATCATGTCCTATACAACTGACAAATATCCTAAGAATATTTCCAGAATCATCTAGAAAACCTCCCTCAATTATAGTAGGACATGGGTTTCCTTTCAAGGCCTTATCAAAGTTTAGTTAAATAAACCAAGTAGGGGGCTTGGTTCACTTATATGGTACATTTGGCCCATGGTGAATTGGGTTAGGAACCTTGGAAATATACTTTAGGTTAATCTCTTAGACAACTATAGGATGATGCTTCTTTGCTAGACTTTATAATCCTCCTCTTTCTAGATTGTAGCCTAGATTGATTCCTTGATGTTTCTTTATAGGTATCTCCACATGCCTTCAATTTTTTGAGATTGTTTTTGAATACTATTCTTTTTCATTCCTTCCAAATTGTCCATACAAAGAAAGCCTAGAAATAGTTTCCAAATTATATTGAGAACCTAATTTTCAAAAGGAGTAAACCTCCAATCCTCCAGGGTTGTCAAAAGATCATTCATGGATTGATCATATTTCTTAAAATTTAGTTACCAACCTAATGAGAATCCTCCATAGTTCTAGTTTTCTTGGAGGTTGTTAGTCTCCAGTTTTGACTATATTTTTGCCTATATCATGTCAAATATACCTCCATTTTCATATCTAGTATCATTTCCTTTTGGCCTTACCATGACACATTTGACATCCTTTTACAACTAAATGGGGCTATTCAAGGTATTCCTATGATTCAAGTTATTTTTAATGTATTTTGGTATTTTAAACTAATGTTGATACTAACGTGACATGAGATAGGTGTTGTTCCTTTGAAACAAAACTTATCAGTACCAGGTACCGGCTCGCACTTAGTGGAGATGCCAAAGAAGATGCCAAAGACTTGCATGACATGGCCAGAGTGGATTGACAATCCGATTAATATGATTGATTGAGTCATAACTCAATATGCTGACTCAGGGCGAGATTGTAGAACTGTTTTATTAAAATGCTTTATGATCCACGCTTCTTGACACTGTGTGTCATGAAGCTGTGAAGTTCGTTTTAACTGACTATGAGTCATTTTCGGATCTGAGATCCATTTAGATTAATGCACCCATGTTTAAAACTATTTTGGAGAGGATCTATATAATCTGGGATCGCTCTCAAGAAACGTTGGTTCCAATATGCTATGTGATACAATTTCTGATAATACAATTTGCTATGCGTTATGTCATTCATTGTTAAATGATTTGAGTTGTTTTATGAATTATGGAGCGTGAAGTATGAAACAATTTTTGCATGGAATGATCCGAGTAGCTCTAGTTTCATTTTAGGGCGATTGCACCTCTTGGTTGGGCCCGCCAACAGGTCCAATTTGTTGTCTCTTTTCCACAGTAGAGTTAGTTTATTTTTAGTTTTAGAATCTGCATGTAAGTTAGTTTTGAGCATGGAATTACTCCGTTAGATTCTTTCTTAGCCACTCTTTGGTTAGATCATTTTCAGTTTGATATTATCTCATAGATTGATGAATGTTGAATGCGTTATTTATCCCTATAGAACTTGAAGAATGAACCAAGTGCTTAACCTAGATTTGATCTGTTTTTAGTTTTTAGTTTGATCATGATTTAAAGAGAATGCGAGTTTAGATGTACTCTGTTCTGTTAGGATAGTTAGCTTATAGTCTGTTTTTAGTTTTCAATTTGATCATGATTTAAAGAGAATGCGAGTTTAGATTTACTCTGTTCTGTTAGGATAATTAGCTTATAGTCGGATTAAAGGAAGCTTCCAGTACCTGTAGGGTAAATAGGACATTTATTTGTTCACCTGTGGTTAGATTTAGAACTGTTTTTGATGCTTAGATTAAAAGGTTTTTAAAAATGATCTCTCTTTTATGGTTTAGATAGATATGATGATGATTATATGTTTAAGCTAATGGTAGATGGTCTTGGGAGATTACATAAGATCAGAAATATAAGTACTTGTACTTAAACTCAGAACTGTTTTCATTTGATGAATTAGACAAGAGATGATTAGTTTCAAGATAATCATTAGGGTTCAGTTTCTAAGAGTAAGTTTGTGTTTTCTTCTCAGAATAACCTTTAGATAGGAATTATAATCTTACCAGCACATATAGTGTA
>SNQJ01S0005326.1:146689-160949 GCA_010110895.2 Picea sitchensis
TTTTTTATTTTTAGGGTCAAAATTACAATTGGTTTGATACCATGGACTTAACAATTGGTACTATTGCAACCAAAATATTAAATCAATCCTCAAATTGAAAAGTGGTGTTACGAATATGACTTTTTTATTCTTCTCAAGGTTAAAGTTACAACATGTTTGAAACCATGGTCTTAACAACTTGTACCATTACAACCAAAATCTTAAAATCAACTGTTGAATCAAAAAGAGGTGTGAGCCGTAGCACCCTTTTTTTTTCCAGACTTAAAATTCCAACATTTTTTAAATCATCGTCTACAAAACTGCCATTGTTGCAATCAAAATTGCCATACTTACACCTAGTCCACCATCATTCTCCCCTTAAAATAATTAAAAAAAACCTTAAAACACTTAATTGTTTTTTTAACAAATTATTAGTTTTTTTAAACAATCTAAAATATACTTTTAAAACAATTTGAATTATATATTTTTTAAATTAAAAAAAAAAATTCTTGAAAAGGAATTAAAATAATAATAATTTAAAACAAAATGATTAAAAATATATATTATTTTTAATATAAAGGAAAAAATTGAAACAATGATGATGATGATGATGATTAATGTCCACTAAGACCGAATTGGTCTATCGAACCTTAAGAGGGTAAGTGATTACTTGCGATTCTTTAGAATTTTGTTTATGTGCTTGAAAAGCATTAAGAGAAGCTTTCCAAGATCACCATAGTTTTGTTGAGTTAAGAGGTTTGGAAGGTTGGTAGTGTGACAAATATTTTGAAGGAAAAATGAGTTGGAAAGATCAATAAATTGAAAGAGGTTCTCAAGGAATTACAACTCCTTGATAATCATATTAAATTTGAAAATAAGGTATTGAAGGCTAACATTGCTCAGTTACAAAGGGATAAAGAACCGTTGGAATTCCAAAATAAATTGCTAGCAAGAAAGGTTGAAAATGGTACATTCAAAGAAGGAAAGACAAAATCAAAATTAGAAGATTGAGGGAAAAGTTGATTGAGGCAAGAAGTCAGGTACACGCCCCATTTTCAAGGCTAAACATTTTGATTGATGCTTCAAAAAGAGCTTAAGAGGAAAGGGGTAAGTAATTTTGAATTTTTGTTGGAGGAAGCAGAGTGCAATTTTGGTTGCACGAGGAGATGCAACATATTCCATGTGGGGGAGATACTGAGTCCTCAAAACATACTCTTTTTGTCACTTTTCTATCCTAAACTTCCATCCAAAGCCTATACCTATGAATTAATTTATATATTATTTAACCCCTTTTGCCATAAATATCATGCTCAACTACAAAACTTGTATATTAAAGGATATTAGAGGTAAATTGTTCATTCTACGCTCATTTCTATTCTTCCTTATGCAATTTGATTTAATAAGTTTTTACTTTTCATGAGTCGCTACAAAATATTTGATTATGTAGCAACTTAAAGACATTTTTGTAGCCACTAAACTGTTTCCGCAACATAATTTATGTTCCATAGGGTCACACACACTCTAGGTTGGGATCCCGACTTGTAGAAGATGCCAAATAGACACCTAAAGTTTATCCACCTATTAGCTCAGGTCAAGAGTCTTCCAGGTCAGTTCATGACACAAGTCAAAGTTGTGTTCAACACATGAACAAATGACAAACCATGCGAGTTAGATCCATGCCAAATCAGAACTAGGTGGAAACTATATTGAATGAGAGAAATTCATGCAACATGTCATGAATTTCTCCATACGTGGGTTGATAGAGTTCATTTGATATAACCATGAATATTTCAAATCTAAATTTCAAACCCATGCCAGAATAGAGAGGTAGTTTTTTGGGGTCAATTGCGAGTAGATGAAAGAGAATCTTGAAAATCATGGACATGTGTTTTATGCAGAACAAGCCCATTTAGGTGTCTTAGGGATGGTTTTCTAAAAAAACTGGAATATCTGGGCGATATGGCTGATTCTATAAACCAATTTTTCTCAGAAAATGTTGTTGTAGCCGGTTTAAGGATCTATGAGACTTGGATCTAAATGATATTGTCTGTAATGTATAAACATGGGTTACCATACCTTCATAGGGATGAATTATTTTTGATATCAGATTGTTGTAATATTCATATTGTTGTTTGAATTAATATTTTAGTTCTGGTTACTGTGCACATATGTGAGTTATATGTTTTGAGTTCACAAAGCTTAATTTCTTACGATCTCTTCTAAGTAGCATTCTTTGAGTCATGAGGTCCCCATGAGGAGGAGTACGATGCTCATTTGCTTCATTGTTGGTATTGTTTGCTTATTCGGTTGTGACATGTTATATTTCTATTCATTTCTCTATGCAAGTTAATTTATTTCTATTTACACAAAGTAACTAACACAACATGCATCAATTGAATAATTTGTTGTTATTTCAACAACATGAACTCTCATTGCCTTAGATGATTGAAAGAATATCATTAACAATTTAGTAGATTGATGATCCTAAGTGCTTAGAACTATATTTGTTTCTTTATTATTTTGTTTGTGCATCATTATCAAATACTTTGTTCTTTCTGCAACTGAACAAAAACTATGTTTTATGCAGCTAAGGCAGTGAACAATATTTCCTTATGCATAATTAGATAGAACTAATAACTGCATATATTTTGCATTGCACTTCATTAATTTACGATCCTTAGGTTGATGATTTAATGTGGTAATGTTCACCTAATTGAACTGAATGGAAATTGTAATGGCCGAGTTTGATTGGTTGAAGTTGTCTTAATTGTGAATGGACATGTTTGGTGGACTGGAATAATTGATCCAGTTCATCATATTATTTTTGTATCTCGTTATGAATATCATATTTGACCATCAAGTCTATCATCTATTTCACCTCTTGTTGCAACCGGTTGATCCTTTAATTGATTGCTTTAGATGATTTCTCTCATTTCTTTACAATTTACACTAGTTTTGGGTGACAAAAATAATTTCTTTACACTACTTTGTTGCAACATGGATTCTTCCCTTCATTTGTTCCACTGACTATGTTGTGGGATCTAGACTAAGATGTATGTGGGCCATATTATTCTGCTCAATCAACCTTCCAGTGTACCAAATATATTTTATCTTTTATTTCCCCTTCTTAATTTGGTGTACCTCCTATTATAGTCGATCTACAATCTCTGTGAAGGGGTTGTCTAGAATTAGTTCACCAATCTCAAAATTCTCCTCTCCGATGCATGGCCACTTATGGATGATAAAAATTATTGTTCATTGCAATATTTTCCCGTCTCAAGTTACCTTCTTCTTCAAGTGCATCATCCAAATGCACTTGTAGTTGGTTGTTTTCCATTTGTAGTTGCTCCGCCTCCCTCTCAACTTGTAGTAGTTGGTTCCAAATCTCATTGTAAAAAATGAAATGTTGTCTAATTGGATCCTTTTTGGGTACCTAGATAATATCATAAAACTATGAGGCTTGAGAATGAAATGACACCATTAGGTCCATTCATGCGAGAGGTTGCATTGTTTTCGTCGTAGTTGTGCTTGGACTACTACTTGCATCATTATATTTTGGATCCATGTTGGTGATGAGGTAGTGTCGATGTGGACTATGTGACCTTGATCAACAATAGGGGTTACCCCCAGTGACAAGTCCCAATTTTATCTCACACCGTTTCAAATAAGGAATCCATTTGGATTTTGGCCCAACAACCATTACTGGTTTGAATTTTACCGGTTGCGGCCTAGTCCACTGGTGATGGTTTCTAAGCAAAATAGTGAAATGAAAAAAATCTAAGGTGCATGCATGAAAATAAAGGAAATAAGAAAGTAAACATAGAACCACACATGCTCCTATCAATGGATCAAGAAATAGTTCACATAGATAAAAGACAAGAATATGGGTAAATAACTACAAGCCAAGAATAGTCTAGAATTGAAACAATCATTTACAGTCCTATGTTCATAGATTCAGACAAATATTTCCGGAAGAAAAAAAATAAAAATGCAACAACCAAACATAAGAATAGTCTACAATGTAAGATACATTCTTGCACAACTCCAGTGTGGAGAAAAAAAAAGTAGCAGAACAATCCACAACAAGTGCAACACACGAATCTGAGTTCTCCAGAAAACAACTTGGCCCAAAAGGCTTCTTATTAAAGTTTCACTAGTAGTACATGAAATCTCTAGGAGAAAAAAAGCCCTAATTAGAGTACAATGCCTTTATTTATTGAAATTCACCCTAAATATTGGCCTTCCACCTTCCTGACTCTTGACCTTCCATTTGCAAAAAATTTGTCCCTATCCTCTATGGAATGGTGAGGGAATATTGTCAACATAAATGTTTATAATTTACTATCTCCTACACCATTTACATTCACATTTGAATTTTTATTTTAATGCTTGTGGACCATCATGGGTTTTTGGTCCTAATTTGCCTCATACAATGTGATCAGTAATTTTAAAACTACAAACCCTTTTGCCTCTTTTCCCGAGACTCTCCTACCATGAGATATGTACTTCATCCTCTGTCATTTGAGATTGATTCTTGTTTGTTGATTGTTGCTTGTGTGCTAGTATCTCATCCTTTATTGTAGATAAAATTTGTGGAGACATTGTTGTATACCAACGGATCCTCCTTGTCTTGATGTATAACATCTATGTCTCTATAGTTTGTTTCTTCATACATTATGTATTCATATTCCTGAGTATGATCCTCTTACAATACCGGTACCTGGGTGCCATTTATCACAAAATAGACGAGTTACCATTATAAAACCTCAAAAAATACCTTATAAGGTGTGTTTAAACATATATAATTCAATTTGTAGCTAAGTGAGAAGTTCATATCTACTTCCTTGATTTTTATTTATGATCTCTTTGGTGATGATTTCATGGGCATCCTTACTGAAATACAATGTTATTAGGTTCTTGGGTTGTTGACAATACACTGGTATTCAAACTTGAAAATATGAGATAAATGGTGAGTAATATCCTATAAATCATAATATGTAATTTTTAGATATCAATGAGACCTTTCCAATGGTATAAGGAGTGCATGAAACAAAGCTCAGAGTCAAATTTCTTTCCAATGGTATAAGGAGTGCATGAAACAAAGTTCAGAGGAGTGCATGAAACTGAGCTCAGAGTCAATTTTTTTGGCAAAAACAAGACTAGGAGTTAGGTTTCACTCGATGCACTATGTTGCACCCTGCCAATGTGAGAGGTAATATGCCCTAAGTTTCTTGGCATTCTTACCAATTCTTTCATCCTATCTCCACTTCATGAACTTCATTTGGAATCTGGCCTTACAATGTATCCATCTGCGCTTCAACGAATCGGGTCTTAATCATCATTTCCATTCGCAGGTTGACATATAAAAATGGAGCCGTGAACGACTTAAGGGGACGATGTGTATTTGGATTCATAATCTATTTGGATTGTTGACATGTCAACATTGATAATTATTTTGGTTTTTTGTTGTGTCATGGCTAAGATTGCATTTCAATTCCAATACGTTGGTGTTCCAATTGCATGTCATTGTCAATACATCAATGTTGCAATTGTATTTCATTGCCAATAAAAGTGTTTAAGATAAGAGGGATGATGATGATTTAGACGGGTAAATACAATAAAATAAAGAAATGGTTTAGGAGGAGGGGGGGGGATCAAATGGTTTATTCCCCCCATTTACACCTCATATTTGTCCTTTTATGTGCACATACACTTTCCCACATATACCACCACTTCCTTCAAACCATTAAAAAATACTTTATTGCTTTAAACCACTTCACATGTTTGAATTTCATGCTTTGTATCAACAGTTGAATGATATAAGGTGGCCAATGTTTTAGAGGATATGATAAATTTGGAATGTGTTAAGAGCATCCATGTATCATAGGTCGAGAAAGATTGTAATGTTGAGGAGGCGTCGATACATTGGAGTTCGATAAAGATCGTAAGATGTTGGGTGAGTGCCGATGTATAGATCGGGATTTATTGGGAGAGACTCGGGTTCAAATCTGGTTGGTTGCCACTATAAACCGTAGGCTAGTGCCAACAAATCGCAAGCCAATGCCTAGAAAGAAACTTATGACTTAGCAAGGACCGAGACGTCTAGAGACATTGACAAGATAGTTGGAAAGTAGTGCTTGCACGGTTTCCATCCAGATTCAAATCCCCGATGAAACATGACCTGTTGTAATAAGGCTGAAATAAATCATATAATTGTTTAGGAACAGGGGTCATATGGTTTGAGGGCCCCCTCTTTTGACCCCTAACGTTCATCCTTTGTCTTTTTTGCAGTTTAAAACAATACATTTTAAACCTTGAAATTCAACCATGTATACCCCCTTACTTCTTAAGAGTATTATTTAATCCCTTTCTTTTAATATTACATTTTGTTTAATCTTTCTAATTAAACCCTCATTTTTCTTATATTAAACTTTATTTTAATCTTTAAAATTATTTTAATACATTTTCCTCATTTAACCTATTTTAAGGTGAATGTTGAGTATCGACGCTTCAACGAAATAGAATGACTAAAATGAAGATTAAGATGAGGGGATGATGTTAAATAATGTTAAAAGGAGGGGATTTTGGTGCAACCTAATTTGACTTAGAAAACCCACAACTCGCACATATGATGCTTGATTGCATGCCATTTTTTAATATGCAAAGAGCACAAGGAGAGGTTTCCAATGAGAGAAATTACAACTTCATTCAAACATTTTGGTGGTTTCACAATTAATGAGGTTCTCTTAATGGGAAATACTTGGCGATCATTTTGGCACTTCTAGACCCTGAATTTCGATTCCTCCAATGGCATTGGATTCCTAATCCCACAAAACCTATAATAGGTTTTCTTTAGAGGTGAAAAATTGTTTTTTACCAGTACCCAAAATTATGAGGAAAAACCTTTTTTTATCAAAAGTTTGGGCCCTATTCTTGCCACTACTTTATGCGAGTTTAGTTATGTTGATTCCTTTGACATCTGTGTTATATAATATTTCAATCTATCTGATAAAACTGGGGCCATCCTTCAATAGCTGAGAGATATCTTCCTGTGAAAACAACCAACTGACATTTAGAGCACCCGATACTGAGTATTTGGCAAGAGTACCAATTCTTTTCTAAGAAGCAATTCAGAGCCATCCCATGTCTCGCAATCACTACAATCAACCCAAGTAACGATGTATGACACTTTTACAGTTAAGGTTAGTCAAAGAACCAAGTGGCACACATAATACATGTAGATATGATACATGTAATAAAAATTGTTTGTGACACAAACAAACTTGATAAAACTATTGCCACACTCCATCATGACTGCAACATGACATAACTAAAAATAACATGCAATCGGACATTATTCATTCAGTCACACAGGAAATGCTTAACAATTAAAAATCAAAGAACCCAACTAATGGGTATAGGATCAAATGATATGAGTTGGAAAAATTTAGGAGGGGCCCCAAGCCCGCTGGCTTGGGGAAGGTGTTGAGGCTTCAACAAGTAGATGGTTTCATTTATAATTATTTCTTAGAAATCAATAGTAATGTAATACATGAAGTAAAAATTCCTCTGGAACTCCCACATGAGTGTGAATTGATAATATCTATAATGTGCTAATTTGGCAATCAGTTGCATGGTAGTTGTTTGGTCCAATGGTGTTGTTGGGACACTAGGCACATGGTTTGCACCAACCTCCGATGAAGCATCCTTCATCTGTTCATCTTGTTGTTCTTGCTTAGTTATTTTCTACTCTTGTTGTCACTACAATGTCTTATGTTGTAGTTCTTGTTTCTATTGTTGGTCTTGTTCTTACTTCTCTCAATGTTCTTCTTATTACTAGTTCACCCCATTAACCGAGTCTTCTTGGAGTCTTGATCACCCACTCTATTTCCATGTATTTCTGTTGGTTTTGGGAATCAAATCCCTCATGCATATGCTCTCCTTGGTCACAACCTTTAGTTTGGTCGCAAACCTGTTTCTTTTGATTGTTGCATTATGTATTCCAACCCTCTGTTCCATGGGTGAATTTCTATTTTTGTGTCACCTATGGGAGATGAGGGTTTTAATTCTCTAATTTGAGGTCCACCATTTCTTGGTTTTTTGTGGGATTAAATTGTAATAGTGGAATTTCACTGTGTGGAGGAGGTATGGTATTTACCAATTTAGGGGAATACAAAGTTCTGACCTTAATGTCCTTGCCGAAAAAGGTCATTTCTTGCATTACCATGTGGGGTCGAGTTGCATCTAGTGGTGGATGGGTCCTTGGTTTCTTAGTGATCAAACTTCTTCTCCTATCCAACTATCTTTGTGTGTGGTGATGATATGTGGCATCTAAATAGTGGGTTCTTTTGGAGTGGTAGCCACATATGTCTATCCCTACTCTATGGATTGACTTGAAGATGCCCCTACCTCTATTTTCCTCCCTTTTGTATGTTCTTGTGGTGCCAGGCCGAGAGGTAGGGGGATTGTGGTATAGAATGGGGAATTTCTTGAAATCTTGTTCCTCCTCATGTTTCCTCTTCTTTGGAAATATAAAGAAATATCCTTGGTCAGTAGTGGTGACCTTGAATCCTATCCAAATCTTAATTATTCTCTAATGGCCACTATGGTAACAATATAGGACAAAGATCTCAATTCTATCCTTTCTGCCCCCTCCATGATTGGCTTGATGTAGTTGAGGTCTTAGGTTACCTCAAATTTTAACCCTTTTTGGTAGTGATTGATAAGTTTTTTGGGGAACTAGGGTTGGTATTTGGTTACCTCAACCATTTTCTTATACTAGGCCATGGCAATATTTTCATTGAATTTTGTGTGGCCCACCTCCTTTTGTGCCCTCCAAGGAAAAATGGTACTGAAACCAACCCATTTTTATGTTAGAAGGAGATGGCATGATTTTGATGGCTTCCAATTTAACATCACAAATTCTAGTAGGGAGTAGCCATAGTTAAATTTTGGCATCTTTGCATGTGCTTCAAGTGTAGCTTCTATGAACTTGTTCAAAAATAAATAGCACCAATTCAAGTACCAACCTTCTACACATGCTTCTTCTACTAAGAGAATATCTAAGTTACATTCTCCTTTCTTTTGTTTTCTCATCACATGACATGCAATAATCCTTTCTACCCTATGCATTTGAATTGAGTTAATGGAGGTGTTGTCATCCCCCTTGTGACCTCTATGCATCCCATAGAAAGTGTAAAGGTATTCCTGTTCAAATTTCTAATTCCTTTTATGTTTCTGAAATGGTATGTTGACTTTTGGGGCATTCATCAACATATCACCGAAGTTTCTGAAAATATCTAGGGAGAGTGCACATGTCTTATCCAACTAAAATTTCCCTTGATATACTCTACTCAATAAGAATTTTATGCACTTTTGAACTAATGTTGATGATCCAAAGGACGAGACTTGTAGCATATTGAGAAGTGAAGATATCTAAAGTGGATGCACCTAATCAACCAATTCCTCCCTCTCATATTCGKTGCTTGTCTAAACTTTATTTTGTAACTCAATGAACCGAACCGTTCAACAACCATGAAGACATGCTCCATGATGGGGGCCTTCTCTAGTTTTTCCTCGTATTCCCCTCTTTATAGGACTCGRCAGTCCATAGGATCATTAAGAATTGGATCCTTCCTCTTTGATTTCATCCTGATATTTAATTTTCCCWTGCTTTTTGTCTTGGGTTCTCTCCTTAAATACACCACTGGTAATCCTCTAATAATTTCCTAGATTCTAGTTCTCTAGTTCCCATTTTGGTGCATAGACATCAATCAAATCTGTACTAGTTTCAGACTCTTATCTTCTTCTTCAAGCTTTGATTCCGAAAAATGGTTTAAGAACATGGCGACATTAAATTAAATAGAGAATATATTGAATAGAATATATTTAATTTCAATTAAACTGAAAAGTGATTGTATATTTCATGATTTTTAAAAGCGACGATACATTTTTCGAAAGTATTGAAAAAAAACCCGGAGTGTATGGAAATAACAATCTTTCTCATGTGTATTTATTGTTGGATTACCATTATTACCATAAGGAATGATGAAATTAACTAAATCTGAATGATGGCATGATTTAAATTACCCAACTACCAACTTGACCCTTATTACTTGCCCATTAACCAATACACCCATTATTTCAACTTTTATGACTGAATGGGATTGTTAAATGCATGCAGATATACTTAACAGGTCCTACACCTATTGACACAACCATTATAAATTTATAGATAACCCTAGAGTGCTATAACATGATGATGCAACTCAAATATTTATCTGGAACTGACTTTGAATAATCAAAATGAGACTTTTTTCCCTTCCCTGACCACAAAGGTGGTGCTTGGTTTTCAAGAAGTCCGATAGGAAATTTTCTAGTCTAAAGTATTATTTTATTAACTCAATAATTCCTTAACCGTGAGGTCAATATTTATTCACTACTAGACTGACTAGCTCTTTCACAGGATCGAACCTTATTGACTTGACTAAGAAAACACACATAACACTAGTGTATAAATCCTTTTTATGAAATTCCCACTTATCTTTAAGGAGGAGTGAAATTTTTCAGGGGAGCACCATTCACTAGTCTCTCCTAAAGTGTTCCATAAAGTTGAGCCAACTTTATTTCTCTAGAATCCATGATAGTCGCAACCAATAAGGTCTCAACCAATGCATCTACAATTTACTAGGGTGCTTCAGGTACTTGCTATTATATAACAATACTAAGTCAGTTTCAAAATTTTTACTCTTGATGTGGTGATCATGCCATGCCTTCTTATGTTAATTTTTTACCTTTCAATGACATTGTTATACAAAATGGCCTTCCTCTAGTTCCATCGATTCAACAAGTCAAATTTGAACTAACTCTTCCTCTATTATCTTGGTAGCTTGTGCTATGAACATACTTGTTACTAGCAATTCTGCAGGCACCATTGCTTCTATTCAACGAACCAAATTGAAAGGTGTGTGCCTTGTCAATTTCTTGATCATATTCATGTTCCATTAGATTACCATAGGTACCTTTTCATCCCAATCATCTTGGTTGATAACACAAACTTTGGTCAATCCTTTCTCCCATATATTATTAAAGGATTTGATTGTCACATTAGCTTGCAAATGGTAGGGACTGATAGTGTGGTGTTATATCATGAACTCTAGAGTCATGGTTATAATGGTATTTCTCATTAAATGCTTACCCTATCTCATTTTCAAACTCTTGGGGTAGCCCTAATTGGAAGTAATGTTCTCGAAGATAAATATCGCTACCATATTTGTGTTGCAATCTCTCGTTGGTGCTACCTCAACCCATATGATAAGGTAGTTGATTGAGGCGATACTATATTAGGCCTTTGAGTACCTATTTGGGGGGTTGATTGGATCAGTAAAATAAATACCCATTTCTCAAATGGTTGTAATGCAACTACCAGATGTAGCAACAACTAATCTCTCTTAAAGGGTCATTCGGTTCTTTGGAAAGCGTCACGGGACTTAGCATATTCCTTGACATATTTGAATATTGTGGGTCACCATAGTCCTTCTTGCAACACCTTTCAAGTTGTGGCCTCCTATAATCCCACTATCTTCTGATTATCCCATCCACACCCAATTTGTACAACTAGCCTACAATCAACTAATAATCCGATGTTGTGACAACTAACTACTTCTTTTGTGTCACCCAATATCCTTGTGGTGCAACCCCTATGGTGAGGAAGATGGAAATATCTTCCAACTAGTCCAACAATGATTTGGTTATGACCAGGTCTAAGTCTGGTAGTTAGTCATCCAGTGATACGTTGGTCTCTCTTATCTCCACTCTAGACAGGTGGTCTGGCTCAACATATATTTTCCCTAGAGTTACCACAAATTCAAAATCAAACTCCTTGAATAATAACAACCACCTATAGATCCTACCTTCTAAAACTAGATTATTCACCAAATACTTTTAGGAAATATACTTCCACACTAAACCTAATAGAAGAGAGGAAGACAAATTTAATCTATAAAATAGATGCCAAAGCAATCCCACAGTGCACAGATATTTTACCCTGTAAATCCAAACGGGAAAACCAAAATTCCTTGAACGTCTTTCTCTCTTGTTGTCTTATTCATTCAGAATAAACGGTTACATGACTAACATTGGTATACACCTAAGACACAATCACCAACATACCCTTTTGCTTGCATAAGAACAACCCTGTAACCAATTTGTCCTACATCTACATGACCAACAACCTCTACTAAGATATTAATCTCATGATTATTGATTTGCTTCTACAGTATTACATCATGCCTTATTTATAGGATTTACAATAGGAAAAACCCTAAAGAAAGGTGCCCAAAATCTGTTGCAGATCCACAGAGATTATTGGCTACAAATACTGTGAATCTCAGGATTTTGTTATAGTGTACTACCAGTCGACCTCCATTCAATATTCATTCGGTTTCCACATGACCTCCTGTCAGCCTTTTATCAGGTGACCTTTCAACTTGCTATAGATCACTTTCGACTTTGAATTTCCTGGTCGATTACTTTGAATTTCAACTTTCACTCCCAATCGATCCACCTCGAATAGAATTTAAATGCAAAGAATATAACGACCCAACATTCTCCCACTTGTTTTCTTATTTTTTGAACTCCGAGTTTTCTAAACTTTTGTTCATAGACCCAGGGAAGCAATGCCCATTGCCTCTCTGAACCAAGAGAAATTCACAACACTCATAGACTTGGTCAAAAAGTATGCTATGTTTCCCAATGTGTCTACTTTCTCCAGTAGCACCTTGTTTCTTTCCACCATGACTCTCAAGAAATGGTATTGTACATCAATATGCTTAGTCTTGGAATGATAAGCTAGGTTCTTTTCCAGGAACATTGTGCTTTGATTTTTGCAATTAATTTTCATAGCTTTCTGATCAAACCCGATCCTTGAACACAACCATTGTAGCCATACTACTTCTTTTCTTCCATGAGAAGTCTCCATGTATTCCACTTATGTTGTTGACAAGGCTACGCCCACCTCTCGCAATTTACTCATCCAGTTGATTGCTCCACCAAACATCTTAAATGCATATCCATTGGTTGACCTTCGTCGATCCAGATCTCTAGCCCTGTCGGCTACAACAAATCCATGTACGTCTACTTCACTGTCAACTTCAGGTTTTCCTTAGTAGCATATAGCATAATATTTTGTTCCATGAAAATACTTGAATACTCTCTTGACAACTATCTAGTGTTCTTTTCCAGGTGTCGACATGTATTTTCTCAACACCCCCACTACATGGGAAATGTCTATTCGAGTGCATACCATCACATACATTAGACTACCAACATCACTTGCATAGGGAACACGTGCCATGTCCTCTATTTCTTCCTATTTCTTTGGACACTTCTCAACAGTTAGCCTAGCTACCACAAGAATTGGCACCTTTACAGGTTTACAATCCTACATGTTTAAACACTTCAAAATTGTTTCAACATATTTCCTCTAGTTCAACCAAATATTTCTAATTTCCTGATCTCTCTTGATCTCCATTCCTAGAACGAAGTTTGTTGCAAGAATATCCTTCATGTCGAACTTGGAGGATAATTGCTTCTTCACCTCCTTTATTGCATCCATGTTGTTTTTTATCAACAACATGTCATCAACATACAATGCTACATATATGAAACAACCACATTCTTCCTTGAAATATATGCAATGATAAGTTTTGCTTCTCACAAATCCCAAACTAAGGATGTATGTGTCAAATTTTTGGTACCACATCCTTGGTGATTCTTTAGACCATAAATGGATATTTTCAATTTGCACACTAGCTCTTTCTTTCCCTTTCGTCTTCTAGGTCCCCATGTAGAAACGTTGTCTTCACATCTATTTACTCTATTTCAATATCAAATTCTACAACCAGAGACATTATTACTCTAATAGAATTTAATTTTTCAATAGGGGAAAAAATATTACCAAATTTGACTCCTTCGACTTGGGAATATCCTTTAGCTAACAATCGAGCTTTGAATTTCTTGACTTAACCTGTTGCGTTCATCTTTTTCTTGAATACCCACTTGCTACCAACATGATTTCTTCCACTAGGTAATTCGACTAAATCTCATGTCTCATTCTTGTGCAAGGATTCCATCTCTTCGACCATGGAATCATTCCAAATTCTATCCTCTATCGCTTTGACTGTCTCCCTGGCCGATTTCGACTCCTCGTTAATGGTAGTTAACATAAATGAAAAACAAAAGTAAGGTGGCCGACTATACCTATCAACTAGTTTTCTTACTC
>SNQJ01S0005327.1:24552-41869 GCA_010110895.2 Picea sitchensis
TTGTTTGAGGGACAATGTTGTCATCTGAATGACTTCTAGTTACTATAGGTGAGTGGGTAGGTGGGGGAGGAGTCTTACGACCTCCTCGTGCCATTAATAGTTTTCAGGCCCTCCTTCTAGCACCATTTGTTGGCGGGTGAAATTGACCACTCGTCAACTGGAGGAGTGAATCCTATCCGGGGTTGTCTAATTAACCCAAGCCATTTGGATTAATCCACTACGATAGGTTTAGTAGCTCCGTTGGCCGATCTAAGTCCTAAAGAAAGTGAAAAACAAAACTAAAGGAAATGCAATAACTTGACGAATAACAATCGCTGAAAACTATATATAGATCTAATATATATTTACAGTTTAACTAACTTATACTTATAAAATAACTCTACTTATCATATGTACAATACATACAAATAATTCTAATTCTAATATATCTATAATATGTACAGAATACGATTTTTAATCTAAATACGTGAAAATCGAATGTAAATTGATTTTTTAAACACCACTAAAACTATTATCTAATCTTTATGATTTGTTTTTTTTATAATGTTTATATAAAAGAAATCAAATATCAAACTGTCTAATTAAACATAAGAAATAACAGATGCTAAAAATTGTTTTAACTATAGGGGACTTCTATATTTATTATGCTAACGAAATTAAATAACAGGCTGACATGTTGTCGCATCCAATATCTATTCGATGTGTAGCATCCAGTCACCTTATCTGACGAGGTAAACCTGCGACATATCCTAAAATTGCTGCAAATAAATGTGAAGAAGCAATGATGAAGTTTGAATCATAACAATAGAACATATAATAGATGTAGTCACAGTAATCTTATAATATTACAAGCAGCCACAATAAGATTATTCTTCCTATGAGAACTTGCGTATAAATGTTAGATCGAAATCAAAGATAAACCTCTTAATTCAAATTGAATGAATGATTACTGTGTGCTAAATATGGAACATGAAACATGGATAATATATTAACTTTTATTCTATCAAATTGTAGTAAACCATGACAGCGAAAGAAATCATAATATATTTACAAATTGAAATAAACATGACTTGAATAAAAACACAATATGGAAAAGCTAAACTTGTGATGAGTATTATATTCCATTCAAGTTTGTAAATGAAAAATCCATAGTCTTGCCCCAGGCTGAGATGATGCCATGTTTACAAAATAACATGCTTATATAGGTTCCAGGAAACAAAAATGTTTCCTGTTGATAATATCAAATCTGTTCCAAAAATATGGGGGATGCAACCACCCTGATTTCACTGAATAAAAATACCAACAACCTAATCTATTTACTAAAAACACAAAGATGATATGGCTGGGAGATCTCAACAGTGCCTCATATATCCTTGGAAATCATGGGTTCCTGAAAAGAAATGAAAATGGGAAGATTTTAGATGTGTTTTCAATTGTCAAATCAAGCAATTCAATTTTTTCTAATTGGCTACAGAATCTTACGATTATGTAGCTAGTTATAATTACAACTACAATTATATTTTATTCAACAAAAAAAAAAAACTAATCTTTATAAGAAAGTTAATCTATTCAAAAAAATCGTATATCCTAAATTGAGAGTGACAAAATCATGCTAAACTTCAAAAAGATCATACCTCAAATCATGGGATTAAAACATATCAAGCAATCTTGGAGTTTACAATTGTTGTTGCTGCCTCTACATTCTTAAAAATGACAGATCCTGTAGTTTTTATGAATTTCTCCTTTGTTTGAGTTATGGATTTGAGTCTACTGTTCTCGTTGGTCAACAAATCCACTTGGTCTTTTAAAGATTTAAGCCGGGACTGTAGCAAAGGCACATCCCTATAATACCTGTCGATCCAGGATCGACATTCATCACACTGTGGTTGTAGGGACTGTGCATTGGCACTGGCAGCATTAAGGGTTGGAGAATCGTCCACGTGAAAGGTAGGTTTATCACAGAGTTGAATGCTCGATAATTATGGGTTACCTTTTAGACATGGAGGCAGGTTGTTTACATAGACATAGGGTGCGTCAGGATAGAGCCCGTATGACACGGGGTCTTCTTCAGCCAAAAACCTCTCAATTTCTGAATCTGAGTCTTCACTTAATTAGATTGTGTTGTTTGTGTCTGCACAGGGTTTGAATTTATTTCGAGCACATCGTGAAATCAAACGACCAGCCCTTTTATTCTTGTAATTAACATTGATGTTGCCCTTTAGCTTCTTCCATGTGGGTTTTTTAACAGTTTTAGTGCAACTCTTTGGGTGCGAACCCGATTGATTGTCCGATTGAGTAACATCAGGGTAGGTCGAGGGTTCATTATTAAGGGAAATATCACAGGGCAGGAGCGGTGGAGGAGAGGCGGTAGGTTTAACAAGGGTTTCTATGATAACCGGCTTATCAACCTGTCCCAAGTCACTGTTGCCAAAGCCATTTCATGAAATAAATGCATCCCAACAATCATTTTGTAAATGCAACTGATGCACAAGGATAATTTTAATTAAAACATGATGGAATAAACTCGAATCAGACCTCTGCTTCTTAAACCGTTTTCCCATATTGTACAGACTTCTTAGCAGGAAGTAGGGTATATTCAACGAGAAGTCAATGAAACTCATAAGCAATCGCAAATGATACAGGAAAACTAACCCAAATCTTCCTTCACACGTAATGAACTGTTTCACAATAGCAAGTAGATCATGCCACCTAGGTTTTAAGGATGAGACTGGCATACCTCGATCGCAACTAGTAATTTTCCGTGAGGTGAACATCAAAGTCCAGGGGACCTCTTCAACTTTTGCATTCTTGAACCATTTTTGCCCGACAGTTGGTAAACCCGTGGCTCGTCTTAAGAACTCCTCAGTTACCTCTAGCTGCATGTCACCTATCATTTCTCTGCAGCCATCGAAGGTCAATGCGAACTCTTGGGCAACTCTCATATTTAAACCCTTAAACTTTTCGATGAACGAATGCCAACCATTCCTTTCTAAATCATCCCTGGCGTTATCATATGATATCAAGGTTTGGATGCCATTGGGCTCGATCCTTACCACTGGAGCCATGACGAACAGAAGGGAATCAACACAGAACTCACAGGTAGGGTTTGATAAAAAGACACAGAGCCATAGCCCCGAGCCTCAACAAAACAATGCTATGACAATTCAAACGGTAGGCATAGGCGTTAATCACCATGCGTGGGAGCAAAATCATTAAGCCTGAGACCATGCAGAAGAGTAATGGCATGCTGTAATCCATATGCCACCTTGGCATTGGGTACGTACTAGGATCAGAACACTTTAAAACCAAAATATGCACATTCATAGTTTGATTACAAAGGTAAGTGCATCAAAGAAAAAAAATTCAATAATTCAAAGTTTCATGAATCAAAACTCCATCAATATCAATCGAATATTAATGAATGGAGGTTTTTTACTTATGCAACCAAAGCATGTTTAGAACCAAGGGGTTATAAACAAGGAGAACAATCATGTTTATAGAAAACATATGACAATTCTATAATGATCCACATGAGCAGTCTTCCTTTAATTGCAAATCAAAACAAAATGTCAATTCCAACCACGAGTTTTCATGCTTACAGTCATGAAAACAAAAATCGAAAAGAAGATATGTAAAAAGAGACAAGTGACAAGTGTCTTTTAGTGAGAATGCTCATTACAAGTAATGGAAATTTAGAGATCCTATGTAGGCAGCTTATAAACAATAGTAATTATATCACTGCTGCCAACACAACCACATGTTGACACCATTATAGTGTGATCAACCTATGTTGCAAGGTGCCATTCCAATAATATACATGGAGGTTTGGGCTTAAATCCCTTGAACCTTATCCATTAAATCTAGAGGCCGAGAGATCTGAATTGTATATTTGTTGTGATAAGCATAGGAGGTGGTATTGTTCCTTGAGTATATCGAGATATTGGAATCCCTGGATATCGAGGTCTATGTATACAAGATTGTGTTCAGAAGGTCAATACTCAATGGCTCAGTACCCCCATGGGTCGATATCCTAGTTCAGTGGTGAGACAGCACCCGAGATATTGGTATAGAGGAGTATAAGTGTTGGTAAAAGAGGAGAAACATGGCCTGGGGTCCCAATGACACGATAACCTGATGGGGAAAGGATTTTATATGTGGTTATAGCCTCCCCTTGTATGCTTGGATTGGTTGAGGATGACGCCATCCATCCAATACAAAGGGGATAGGTGTTAGTACCTGAATGGATCAATCATGTGCAGTGTGATGACATGTATACCATGTCAGTCCACATAGAGGGTATGCAACGTGTCATGGTAATTTGGCCCTTTGAGGGTGTGTTCCATGACATATATGGGTGACAACTTCCATCCAGTTGGAAAACAATGATAGGGTCACGTGTTATTCCATGTGGCAGGTTCTAGCAGCGCCGCCGTGTGTTTAGAGTGATAGTGGGTCCACCAGATTAGGTGTTGTTGTTTGAAAGTATAAGTATGATGGAGGGTCGATATCTCGATAGCCACATGTCATGCTGTGTTTAGGAAAAGTTGGAAAAGAATAGTCCCTATGGATTTTATTTCCTTAGGATACGTGTCATCAACCTAGCATGTTTAATGGTGGAGATCTAACCTTCTCCAAATTGAATGGTCACAAGTGATTTCCTCCCATCTGAGACTTTAACATTGATTCATAAAAGGAAAGGGAAAGTAATCAAGAGACGGAACCCTATTATCAGGAATCATCCCATCAAGATTTCATATTGATTACCATGAGGGATCTCATGATACTTTGATGATTCAACATATTGACTATCTAGTATTCTTTCCCATTTCACCAATAATATGCTATGATCATCAATTGACGTTCAACCATCCACAGATGCAATGGAAAAAAATGATTCCACTTCATGTTAAAGAGTGGAAACAGGGCCCGGGAGCTCGATGACCCGATAGCTCAATGTGGTAAGGTTCCTAGGTATGATTCCAACTTTCCCTCCTAGGCTTGGAGTGGTCAAGGATGATTCCATCCATCCAATACATAGTGGACACATGTTAGTATCTGAATGGAAAATTCATGTGTGGTGTGATGACGTTTCTACCATGTCAGGCCATGTGGAGGGTATGCCACTTGTCATGGTAATTTGGCCCTTTGAGGGCATAGTCCATGACGTTTATGGGTGACAAGTGTCATTCAATTAGAAGGAACTGATAGGGCCACGTGTTTTTCCATGTGGTAGGTTGTGGAGGTTCCATGTGTATGGGTTCTAGCGGGGCCACCAGATTGGGTGTTGTTGTTCGAAGGTATAAGTAGGCCATTGGGCCGGTGTCCCAGTAGCCACATGTCACGTCATGGTTAGGCTAGGTTGGAAAAGCATGGTCCCCATGGTGTTGACATTATTAGAATACACGTTTTTAGTGTGTGTATAATTGTACAAATGTCCAAACATCTTGTTATATTTATTTTTGAGTCTTGTGGTAATGTCTTTGTCTTTAAAGACCATGTGTCAACGTCCTACGGTTAGTGTTCTATGACAATTCATTTGGGTCCATTCATTTATGAACTGGGTTTGGTTTAATTGGGTCAATTTAATCCCTAGGTATGATTCCAACTTTCCCTCCTAGGCTTGGAGTGGTCAAGGATGCTTCCATCCATCCAATACAAAGTGGACACATGTTAGTATATGAATGGAAAATTCATTTGTGGTGTGATGACGTGTCTACCATGTCATGCCATGTGGAGGGTATGCCACTTGTCATGGTAATTTGGCCCTTTGAAGGCACAGTCCATGACGTTTATGGGTGACAAGTGTCATTCAATTAGAAGGAACTGATAGGGCCATGAGTTTTTCCATGTGGTAGGTTGTGGAAGTTCCATGTGTATGGGTTCTAGCGGGGTCACCAGATTGGGTGTTGTTGCTCGAAGGTATAAGTAGGCCGTTGGGCCGGTGTCCCAGTAGCCACATGTCACGTCATGGTTAGGCTAGGTTGGAAAAGCATGGTCCCCATGGTGTTAACATTATCAGAATACGCGTTTTTAGTGTGTGTATAATTGTACAAATGTCCAAAAATATTGATATATTTATTGTTGAGTCTTGTGGCCATGTCTTTGTCTTTAAAGACCATGTGTCAACGTCCTACGGTTAGTGTTCTATGACAATTCATTTGGGTCCATTCATTTATGAACTAGGTTTGGTTTAATTGGGTCAATTTAAGCCCAAATGAATATAGAGGAAGTTTTTGACATATTTGGTGAAGAATAGAACATTTGGGAAAACAAGCCACCAATTTAAGGAAAACCCTAATATCCATGCTTGAAACTAGGTTTGAAAATCCTTCGTTTAGATGAGTTTTTTGGATATGGAACAAGTATGGTAAGGTATAATTTTAGAAAATGAAAAGGATAACACCATCATAAAGACTTCACATAGTCAAAATCAGGTTACAAAGGAAGATAGTCAGAAAACATAGATTTTGCACCAAATTTTGGCACGCTATAAAATTTCCTGTAGCAGCAATTTTGCTGCGAAAGTGTATTTTCATCATATCTTTTAAACCGTGTGTCTGTTTTCCACGAAATTTTGAGGGAATATGCATCAGGGTAAGATGAACAAACCTTTTTAATTTCAAGTCGAAATTCTTCAAGATTTTCGAGAAATGAGTCATCATCAACCACCACCTTTTTGGGTTTTTTCTCAAGAATCGTGAACTGGGTTTTGCTCAAATGTTTTGTGGAGGATAATTTTAATGTTATTAACCCTCTAACAAAGAATCAAACCAACCCAGTTCGCCATTTGTTAGAAAATTTGAAATTACCAGTTCTCTATGAAATTGTTGAAAACAAAGATTTCACAACAAATTCCCAGTTCGGTGCGAAATGGTACAATCAACATCGATCAAGGTTACTCGACTGCTAGTTGCATGTAGCATGCTAAATCACCATGAATACTTGAAGAACAATTTATTTTTCACTCAAATAGTGTAATTTGTTGAGATTTGTATGTATAAATTAGCTAAAATAACTAAACCCTGAAATATAGGAGTCTGTTGTAATTGGTTATTATTCATTTGTAACTCCTTCTAAATTTGGAAAACTAAATATTTCGACCACCTTGAGCTAGAATGTAATGTAAACCTATATATTGTAATGAAAAGAAGGATAGATGGGTTCAAGTGGGAGAGGAATAGACTCTTGTGCATTGTACTTTGTTTCCTGGAATTAAACAGAAGATGAATAATACAAAAGTACATAATTTTCAGCATCAAAGATTCATATGATAGTTTCTTCAAGTCTATGTTTTCATCTTATCTGTATATTCTCTTTTCTCAGGTTATCATTTTATTTTATTCTTCAGTATTTGATTGAAAGATATAGTTCATAATTCATGTTATATTCTATGAATTGTGACAGTTGAATACTTCATCTTTGTTCTTCTAAAATTTACATTATAATTCATCCATAGTTATATGCTCTGATGTAATGGATTGTTTTCTTTAATCTTTCACCATACTACAATGAAATTTTGTGACTTAAAATACACTGCCTATATTTCCTTTGTTACCTGTTTATTCATTCATCCGTTATTGATCAACTTTTCTTATGTTTTCAATCTTAGAATCCATGCCCAATGGTCCTTCCCTCAACCATATCAATCACATATTTAAAGTCCTACCTTATCCACTGAAGATCTAGCCATTGTGATTGATATAACCAGTCTTCTTAGTGATTGAGCTATAAGAGAGAGCCCTCTCTGGGTTAGAAGGGATAGCTTCCAATATGAAAGTTAGTTTGTGTTTACCTCTAAGTTTTCGTCTTTCAACCAAGGAAAATTATAGAGTGATAACATTTTGACGCCATTGCTAGGGAGTGAAGGTGAAATCTTCCCTGGGAAAGAGTGACAAATATCAAATTTGACTTTTGATGGTGAACAAAGGCCAAACATAAAGAGTTTGTGCATCATTCACTTCAATACTCCAATAGTGATTCAATCAAATTCAAAGACTCTGCTGCAAGACGAGACTTGTTGACAGAAACATGAAGGGACAAATATCCAGGTATCAAAGTTCAAGTTATCTCCAAGATGCAATATTCTTTTTTATCAATTACCTCTTGTCCTTTCCTATAAGTATTAAAATAATTTTCCATTTCTTATTGCATTCAAATGAAGACCAGAGAAATACTCTTGTATATCATTCTTTAAAATATGTAAATACATGTCCTCCTTGCATAGCTAATCTTGAACAAGATCCTTCATCTGAATAACTTGATATCAATGATCAAGTTGGCGAGCCTTATGAGATCAAGGCTGATGTAATACCTCCTATACATAATTTTAAACCCTCTAATATCCAAGATAGACACATACCACTTCAATTGCCTCATACCCTTCATGATTATCCTATGAAGCATTATAAATACCTTCCCATATTTGATGGAGAACTTTTCAACCTTACAGTTGAAAAGAATGTCCAAGATTTTGAGAATTGTATAGATATCTTTGAAATTTAGCATGATGATGTTTGTATGAGATCCTTTTGTGAGTCCTAAGGAATGGATTAGTTATTTGCATCCTGAATCAATCATTTCATGGGAGGAACTGCAGGATGTCTTTTTGAGGTTTTGGGGTGAGAGGAAGTCATGGAATCAACATCTTTCTGAGTTTCATGCTATGAAGAGGAAGAAAGATGAAAGTGTCTTTATGTTCAATAGGATATTTTTTCAGTTTCTATTACAATATGCCAAAATATATCCAACCCTCTAAAGCTACTGGGATGTTGTGTTATGAAACAAATTTTCATCCAGATCTAGATTTCCTTCTAATGGAGAGGATGTATGTTACCTTGAAACATATGATTTTTTATGCTCAAGAGATAGAGGATAATATTCAAGTATGAGAGAATCCCCCAAATCAGATTTTTGATGAAGTTTTAAATACAAAGGATGATGGTGAAGTGTATGAGAAGAATATTGATTGTCCCATGCATTTTCTTGAAGCTTTCAATAATGATGGTTTTGCAGAAGACCATAATCCACTTCTTGAAAAGAAGTCTATTGTCCCAAATTTTCTTACTGTTGATTTCCAAGATTAGGAAGTTTCGTTTGCTTTTAATGATTCACAGGATGTCAAATATCCAAATTTTTCTCAAGATCACTTATACTCAGTGTTTGAAGTAGGAGATAAAAAGGATATTAGTTTTCATGAACAAAATTTGTCACAAAATGAAGAGTTTTTTGGTTTACCTATATATGATGAATATGATGATTATAGTGAAGTTGATTTTCAAGAACAACTAGCTTCATTAGAAAATGATTTGTTTCAACATTCTGATGGAAGCAGTCAGCCTATATATCATAGTTATAACATTGAACATGAAGAAAGTTGTGAGTTAGTAGAAGGTAACCCTTCACCTTTGTGTTTTTCTTCATTCAAATTGCTAAAATAAAATTTTGAAATAATTAATGAAGTACAGGAGTGTGAGTTGATGAAAAATCACATTGGTTCACTGAAACAAGATGACAACATTATAAATCAGCAGGATTATTCTCATGTTTTTCATGATCCTATATCTTTTTATATGGAGGGTCTTATCAGTCAAAACTTTTAGCCATTGGTAAACTGTGAATCTGAAAGCAAGGATGATGAAGAGTTAGTATTACAACTAGCATTGTTTTCTTGCCCAGAGGATTTATGTTTGCAGTAGCCTCATCAAAATTATCATCCCTTTCAAGAAAGTTATCCAATTGAAATGCATGGAAGTAGGAATGTGGTTACAGGGTTGATACAAGATGATAGTATTTTGTATTTTTTGGAATATCCTTTTGCAGCATGTCTAGAGTCAGTAAGTGGCCCTAAGATTTCAAATTTTGTCAATGTTGAATTTGTTTTCAAAATTTCAGATGAGTATCCATTAAGAAGGTATTTCCTTTTATCCATGAATAAACACATACAAGGAGGTCAATCAATGGACAATACGCTTGCATGGTTGCACTGGGTCTTTGATTTAACTTGATTGAGAAGCTTTTGTTTCAGTTAGTAGGTAGGAGTGTTTTGAATAAGCTCACAACTTTGAGCATCCCTTTCAACATGTTTGTTTTCATCTTCAGATTCCAGTTTGTAGCAGTGTACAATTTTGGTTTTCATTTTGAAGAGTGGGTTTGGCTCAGTTGAGGAATGGTACAGGTTGCAATCTTCAATTTGGGAGCAACCCAATGGATCAGGCACAAGTCAACAGGTTCTTTTTTTTCCTCGTAGGGAGGACATCATCCCCATTTGGAGCCTATGTTAGTGTGTGTATAAGTGTAAAAATGTCTAGACATCTTGTTATATTTATTTTTTAGTCTTGTGGTCATGTCTTGGTCTTTAAATACCATGTGTCAAGGTCCTACGGCTAGTGTTCTTTGACAATTCATTTGGGTCCATTCATTTATGAATTGGGTTTGGTTTAATTAGGTCATTTTAATCCCAAAAGAATACAAGGGAATTTTTTGACATAGTGGGTGAAGGATAAAACATTTCTAGAAAAACAAGCTACCAAATTAAAGAAAACCCTAATATCCATGATTGAAACTAGGCTTTGAAATCCTTCATTCAAATCAATTTTTTGGATATGAAGCAAGTATGGTATGGTCTAATTTCATAAAATGTAAAGGATAACACCATCATAAAGACTGCACATAGGAAAAATCAAGTTACAAAAGAAGATAGTCAGAAAACAGATATTTCACAACGAATTTTGGCACACTGTGAAATTTCCTATAGTAGCAATTTCACTACGAAAGTGTATTTTCATCATAACCTTTAAACCGTGTGTCCATTTGCCACAAAATTTTTAGGGAAGATGCACCAGGATAATATGAACAATCTTGTTTAATTTCAAGTCAAAATGATTTACGGTTTTCAAGAAATGAGCCAACATCAACTACAACCATTTTGGATTTTGCTGCAATGATTTTTGGAGAAGAATTATAACTTTATTAACCTGCTGATAAAAAATAATTCCAACCCAGTTCACCATTAGGGAGAAAAGGCAAAAATACCAGTTCTCTACGAAATTGCTGAAAGACAGATATTTTGTAGCAAATTTCCTATTCCGTTGGGAAATGGTATAGTCAGCATAGATCAAGGTTACTCGACCACAAGATGGATTGATCATGCTAAATCACCATGAATACTAGAAGAATTATTTAGTTTTCCCTCAGATAGTGTAATTTGTTGATATTTGTATGTATAAATTAGCTAAAAAAAATAAAACCCTAAAATATAGGACTATGTTGTAATTAGTTATTATTTAGTTGTAATTCCTTCTAAATTTGGAAAACATAAAGATTTCGACCCTATTGATCTAGAATGTAATGTAAGACTATACATTGTAATGAAAATAAGGATAGAGGGGTTCAAGTGGGAGAGGAATAGACTCTTGTGCATTGTAGTTTGTTTCCTGGAATTAAACAAAAGATGATTAATACATAAGTATATAATTTTCAGCATCAAAGATTCATGTGATAGTGTCTTCAAGTCTATGTTTTTATCTTATGTGTATGTTCTCTTTTCTCAGGTTATCATTTTAATGTTATCCTTTAGTATTGGATTGAAAGATATAGTTCATAATTCATGTTATATGCTCTAAATTGTCAAAGTTGAATATTTCATCTTTGTTCTTCTAAAAGGTACATTAGAATTAATCCAGAGTTAGATACTCTGATGTAATGGATTGATTTCTTTAATCTTCCACCATACTACAATGAAAATTTGTGACTGAAAAGACATTGCCTATATTTCCTTTGTTACCTGATTATTCATTCATCAGTTATTGATAAAATTTACTTAATTTTTCAGTCTTAGACTCCATGCCCAATGGTCCTTCCCTCAACCATGTCAACCACATGTTTAAATTCCTACCTTATCCACTGAATATCTAGCCATTGTACTCAATATATCCAGTCTTCTAAGTGACTGAATTGTAAGAGAGAGCCCTCTCTGGGTTGGAAGGCATAGCTTCCAATATGAAAGTTGGTTTATGCTTACCTCTGATTTTTACTCTCACATCAAAGGAAAATCACGGAGTGATAAAATGCGTTAACATTGTATCAATTGTGGGGGGGGTATTGTGTGGTTAGGTTAACCATAGGTGGAGGGGGTCGCAATCCACCAACTTGTGACACTTCACCAGAGGCTTAAATATGGTTGAGTTTCATGTCTCCTCCCCACTGTGTTAAACCTAAAACACGTAGAGGGGGTCGTGAGGAGAGGTGGATCATCGATCTAGATCACGATTGATCTCTATTTCCCATATCCTGCCCCGAATTCCCACAGGAGGAGTCATGGTTTTGGCCAATTTTCTTAATTCCAAGCAGACCTGCAAGTCAATATGAAACGTTGTACTTGATGGTTACACGTCAACAATACATCGCATTGGTATGGTGGTGTGGATAGCAATTGGTGTGTTGGATTCCATATCAATAAGATGGTATTTACATGTGAAGGCCTAAACTTTAAAACCACATGTCAATAAGATGGTATTTGGCCAACGAAGGCCCTAAAACTTTAAAAGGGCATAACTTTTGATCCAAAGCTTAGTTTTGAGAAAAATGATAGTTGTTTGAAAGATCTCAACGAGAACAAGATGATGGTGCGCTCGAAAAGAGGGTTAGAGATCATTTAGGAGAAGTGAAATTTTTATACCCTTAGAAGGTACTTAAGGGGTTGGATGTCTTACAATAACTTCTAATAAGATATATTCTAGTAGAGAAGGGATTTTTAGCATTGTTACGTTGAAAGGATCTCAAATTTCCGAAGCAAAATCTCTAGCCTTAACCCTAAAAGATGATAGATTTATTTTTTTTCCTTGACAATGTGATAAAATGCAAGTCTTGTAAATTTAGATATAATAATAATAAAAATCTACCCAATATATAAAAGTAAAATAAAATCTAGTCATAATTGAAAGCATAATATTAGTGTTGTTTGGTTCAAATTCAATTCCAAAAACTGTGAATATAATTGCTTTTCATATAGGAGGCAGTTTCAACGATGTTATGTTGAAAGAATCTCAATTTTTCCAACCGAATTCTTGAATGTTAACCCTAGAATATGATCATACAACATTTAGATATTTTTTCCTTGATGTTCGTAAAATGTGAGTACTGTAAATTTAAATATAATAATAAAAAATCCAGCCAACATATAAAAATTACAATTAAAGCCAACAATAATTTAAAGAATAAACTTTGTGTTGTTTGGTTGAAAATAAACTCCAATAACTTTGAATATGATGGCTTTTGGTATAGAACATAGTTTGAGTGATCAATAATACTCAGGATATTCTTTTCTTCATGAATGTAATAAAGTAGATCTAATGATCAATAATATTTAGGTCATTATTTTAATGCATGCATCTGGTAGATTAAATATTATAATTAAAGCCAACAATAATTTGAAGCATAAACTTTGTGTTGTTTGGTTGAAAATAAATTCCAATAACTTTGAATATTATGGCTTCTATTATAGCAGAAATCTTGAGCGATCAATAATATTTAGGATATTCTTTTCTTCGTGACTGTAATAAAGTAGGTCTAATCATCAATAATATTCAGGTCATTCTTTTAGTGCATGCATGTGATAGACGAAATAATATAATTTAAGTGGGTCTCATATTCGGCTCTCGAATGCTCTTAGGATTGCACATTTTCAATAACATAATTTAGGTGGGTTTGGCATTTGGATATGGAATGCTCTCAGGATGTCATAGCTATAGAGTAATTTGGTACAATCTGATGACAAAAAATATATATTCCTGGCTATGTTCTGAGTAAATCTTTGCAGATTAAGGTCCAAAAACTTGAGAGGCAATTTCCTGATCAATCATGGAAGGAATCCCTTGAACCTTAGTGGAAATATAAATACATGGAAAGACAATGTTACGATAAAACTCAATTGCCAATGATGGCTACCAAATAAACCGACCTTTGAAATTAACATATGACATGTTGAATTTGAAAGAGATTATATTAAGATCATATTCCCTCAGCTTAAGAGTCATTAAACTGTATAACTTAGTATTCATGTAAGGTTTCTTGAATGCATGGATGTTGCATTTGTTTATGTGCTTACATGTCAATCATTGGAAAGGATAGTTATTGATGAAATAGAACCAAGATTTCTTAGGAAACTTGGCACGCAGAGAATGAAAAGCTTCCATGTAGCATTGTTACTTGTATTTCATTTTGTTATAAATATTCCATTCAGATAGATGTTCATGTGTATATTCTTTGCAAGTTTTGCTCAGGAAAATGACAACTTGTCCTTCATGAAAGAATGAAAATATATGAGAGTAATAAAGAAGAGACTTGAAGATTGCATTTTCTGCGAGTCAAATTATTATTTTTTGTGGTCAATTTGTTGCATATCATGTATTTGATCTATATAGCCAAAGTTAGTTTGTTTTTTTTGGTCATTTGTATCAATAGATTGAAGTTGGAATTCAATGATTGTATCAACACTACTCTGGAGATGGGTAATGTTCCAAAAGGAAAAACTAAAGAACTAGAGGAAATTTTATCAAAGAGGAATCTTGTGAAATTATTTAATCACATGGGATAAAATAAGATAGTTTAAAATGATGAGTAGCAGTAGAAGCAAAGCATAGAATTCATGCAAGAAGGCTTTATCTATTAGGTGCTTAGGTCTAGGTTTTTCTGGATATTATGCAAGATATCCTTCCTACCTGCAGGAATATAGAAATGCATAAAGACAAGATTGAAGTTTGGAATATAGGGCTTTACCTTCTTCATCTAGAAAACTACAATATGAATATGTAATTAGTTGAACTGTAATTCATAACAAGTATTGTACCATCGCATTATTTGAATACCTTCTTTCATTTTTTTGTGTGAAATTGTAAAATCTGGTAGAATTGTGGTGAAGTCCCTAGGGAGTGACCTGTGGAGTAGCTTCAGGAAATGATGTTATAGGCCAAACTCAAGTTTCTTTTTTCTTGATTTTGATGCAAACATTTAAGATTGTGGCATTGATACAAATATGTAACATTGTTTTTATTTTTATTTTATTTTTATGCAAACATGTCCAAGAGCATCTTGCCATAAATACAATGTTCCATATTATAGTACAAATAAACTTACAATATAATATTTTATCTGGACATATTGTCAAAAAATATTTAACAAGATGACAAGTCATAAACATACAAATTCGTTGACTGTTTAGCATAGTAACTGCAACACATGCCCAATACAAACCCAAATGACTCAACATCCATAAATATGTTGTTCCAACTTACAGTACAAACAAACTTGCATTACAATTTTCTAAATGGGCATATTGCCAAAAAATATTTAATGAAAAGTCTTATACACACAAATTTGTTGACTGTTGAGAAAACATACTGCAATACAGGTATAATCCAAACCAAAATGACTCAGTTGCAGAAACCACTAAAATGAGAGTTGTTCCTTTCCATTTTTTGGGTTCACAATTCTCGACCAAGTTAATATGCAGATTTTCTATGTTTCCTCTTAATGAATTATAATACAACTTGTAAAGTGAAAGGTAGTTTAGAACCAATTTACAACAAACTTTGAGGCCAAAGATAATTTAGAATAGTCCAAATGAAATTGTCTTATGTACCTTTTTTTTATCTTGAGTTGTCTTGTTTTATATAACTATTTTCTTTCAGATAATATGTAGGACCACGTTGTCCTAATTTAATGTAAACTTACCATGTAATTGGAAATCACGTAGCATATATATAGTTTTTTTTTTTTTTTTTTTTTTTGAAGATATGCTTCATATGAAAATTGCGTTAGGCCAGGAAATACATGCTAAATATTGGTTCTCTACTTGTACATTGAACATTGTTGTTGTTTAGTGTTTATATGATAACAATGAGGAAATGCTGATATTGATAAGGGAATTTTTCATTTCATCTTACACAATCAATTGTGGCACCATCTATTAATGCAGAGGAAAAAATGAAGGAATTGCAGTTGACACACACATGTTCAAAGGCAATCCAATATGAATTTGTTGTTGCTAATGTACCTTCAACCTATGTACATGAAATTGTAGTTAATATAGTCAGCAATACAATGTGTATGTGTAAAGATAATATTATACATTAAGTTCATGGATGGAACTGTTTATGTCTTACAAAAACCATGGAGCATGTTAGTTTTTTCAGATCCTTTACTATGTCTATTCTCAGCTCTGTTATAATTGTTGAAAGTATTGCACAAAATACCTTTTATTTGACATCACTCTTCTTGGTTATATTTTTGAAAATCATTAGGGGAAATTCCCCTTTTTTCATTTGTTGTTACATCAAAGAAAAGAAATGTGCATACGTGTCAAAAAGTTGAAGCTACAACATATAACATTATAATAGTTATGGAACATGATTGGGGACATTTTAGGATGTGAAAGTAAGAAAAAAAAGGATATGGAAGCACTATTGTTTCCTTGTCGTTATCCAAGTCACCATCCTTTATATGGAGAATGTATTGCAAGACAACCTTTTTGGCATATGTGATGGAAATGTCAATGGTTCCAATTGGATAGGTATTTATTTTCAACAAATTGTCTTATTGTTGTGTTTGGAATGAAGTTGTATTTGGTGCAAGATGTTGGCTGTGTTTCTAAAACACTTGAGTCATATAGCGAGATATTACAATTGCAGTCACCACGATCATATATAGTGTTTGGTAATATTTTAAACTTTGTAATGGATATTCCATTAGCAGGACGAATTTTTTCCTCGTGTTTTAGAACAAGGTGTGCTAGGATAGTCAATGTGATTGTCATCAATCCCTTTTTGTCAGTGATATCATCACATAGTATGCAACGTGTCCTATTTTCTTGTTCTAAGTAGGTGTTGTATGTGACCATTATGTCTCCAATGAATATATGTCTTGTTCGTCGGTTGTTTAAGTATTCTATTGATACTATATTTGGTGATGGTGGTATGGTCCTATTGACAATGTTTGAACATAAGAAGTGACATGAAGGATGGTTTGTATACATTTTCTTCCATGTCTATAGAATTAGTCTCACAATTTGAATAAATTGCATTGGTTACAGTTTAATAGGCACACCTCTTAGGTTATGCATGTTGCATTGTGTTTTCTTCTTTGTTTGTGCATGCCAATATTTCCTATGTACTAAAAAAAATGGCCCTATATAACATTATCATATTTACCATGGCATAGAAGAATAAGTAACTGAGAATATCTATTTCCTAAATGTATTAGGGACATAATTTATGAACATTTACGCATGTGCTTTTGGTTGTTCTGATGTTTGTGATGATTG